>LGRX02008428.1:0-30146 GCA_001247695.2 Cymbomonas tetramitiformis
TGGCTACTGCCCAAAATCACGGTCCTGTCACAAGGACCGAAGTGATTTGGGACTATCCGCCGCGTTTTTTCGATATAGTTGATATTTGAGTGTTTTGACATCATATTTGGGTGTCCAAGAATTTATTACGAACCTCTTTTGGGTGCTATACTCGATATGGGCATGTGCTTGAGAGGAATGAAACGCGGGGGTAGTACCGACGAAAATTAAATAAAAATGCCGGTCCTTTCACAAGGACCGGAGTGCCCGAAGCCGCGTACACCTACTAGATGGCCTCCAAATGCATCTAGCAATTAAACATATCATGTTTATGACCCAATAGTGCCCTCTAATATGTACCACCTCATAGATAGCCATAATACTTCCGCCGTCATGGCTCACAATAGCATGCACTCACGGAATTTCGGATCATATGCATATTAGGACCTAGAAAATATGTTAACCCATAATTTCTAGAGCACATGCAATGCACAATACGGCCAGTTATGGTGATGCTAATAGCTCAAAAATCAATTGATATGTATATATGTACACTACAATGTGCTATAGCAGCCATAAGTGAACAATGCAGATGCTATTCGACAAAATTCTTCAAGCCTTCAAGAAAGTTGTTGCTGCATAAAAGAGTGGATATACGAGTGGATATACGAGCACTCGATATACGAGAGTGGATATACGACCCAATATACAGTGAGAACGTGCATAATCGTTTGCGTATGATTGGATATGATGTTAGGATATAGTTTGGAAGGTTGGCGGGCTTGTGAGACCTAGAATTCGATTGGATAAAAATTATTAAAGGCGTGGTGTATTTTTGAACGTCCTCCGAAAGTTGCAAGTGAAAAATGATGGGGTACATGATTCAAATGCACTGGATATCCTCATTTCATGACGATATACTGTCAATAGCGCGTGAAGGCACATAGCATAGGTCCATTGGAAACTAACATTCCGGGTGGGGTGCACTCGGAACGCCAAGAGGACGGCTTAAAAAATTCCCGAAAAGTCGGTCCTTGTGACAGGACCGGACGCGATTCCAGTCCTGTCACAAGGATCGTTGGGCAGTAGCCACTCGAGCAAGTGGGGGTTCTGTTGAGCTGCTCGTACCTGATATCTGAAGCGCAGCGTGCAGTGAACGCCGTTTAGTCTTGTGCCTCTGAGCAGCTGTCGATAATTCGGTTCTCTTGTGCACCTGTTACAACGCTTTGACCTTATAGTCCAACTCTCATCAAAGTTGCAAATTCTCGCTAACCTTATCAAAGTTGATAATACACCAAAAACCCTGACTTCCCGGCACTTAGGATAGCCTCGCTCGTGTGCATGCGTTTAGCAATGGGACGGTCGGCTTTCGCTGGAGATAAGATGCAACTCTTCAGGGGAAATGCGCATCGTGGGGATCACTCTGTGCCTCACTGATAGCGGGTGACTTATTGGATGCCGCACCCAGGGCAACAGATTGCTGCAACGATCTTACACTTCTTGATATGCTCCAAGTGCCAACGATACGTTCAAACCTGAAGACCCAAACCACATTGAGAAAGTTAGCAAACAAGCAAACGAACGCAGACTTCAACTGACATAGTGCTATCCCAACGAGTAAACAAGATAGTTAATATTCGCTTCTCAAAGAGTGTGGAAATCCGACTCACCAAGGGGCGAGTTTCCAAAATCGGGTGCCGCAGAGACCGCACTTTGGCTGCGCCTGAGGAGGGCTGTTGGGGTGCCGCAGAGCACCGCACTTTGACTGTGCTTGAGGAGGGCTTCTGGGGTGCCGCAGAGCACCGCACTTTGGCTGCGCTTGAGGAGGGCTTCTAGGGTTGCGAACGCCTACATTATACGAAAACCCAATCAGCCAAACACTTTGCAAGCACACCGAAAGGCTAGAAGATAAGCCTGAAGATATAAAATAACTCTGGTTACCTTATTAGTGTCTATTCTGCGAAAGGCGGGTTAACCCGCCGTAACACGTTGTTACGGCGGGTTACCAATACCTAGGCATTTCTACGATATCGCGCGCGTAATTGACTCCGGGCAAAAACTAGGAACAACAGGCGTTTATCAACCCTCAAAATTACCCAAAAAAAGTTGGCAGAACTCCAGACACTTTGGTCTGAGGATTGGTAATCGACTTCGGGCAAAAAGTAGGAACAACAAGCGTTTATCAACCTTCAAAATTACCCCCAAAAAGTTGGCAGAACGCCACACATTTTGGGCTGAGGATTGGTCGATACCGATAGGGAAGTGCTCTAGATCGAAACTTAAGGTCACAAAACATAAAACTTCCTTCAAATATTGTCACTTAGTGCCTTGGGACCACCACGTAGCCTACGCGGAGCAACAATAAACGAAGTTAGGGATTAACCCGCCGTAATTTTCGAGCCAACCCGCCCTAACTTTGAACGCCATTTCAGCCCGGTATACCCATCCAAGTAGCAGAAATTAAAGTTTCCACACACAAAACTAATTACAATCAACATTGCCAAGCATGGGTTTTATGCAATATCTCGAATTATTGTGGATATTAGAGTGCTCGAATATCGCTCTTAGGTATTGTTAACCCGCCCAAAAATTAGTAGAATAGACATTAGGCTACATTTGAGTACTCATTTGCCTTGTTCCATTGATTATGCTAGTTGGGAGCAAAGGATGAAATCTAGTTGAACGCGCGCACGAAGGTGTGGACCGCTTTTGAAGAAAGCATTAGGCCCAATTATATAAGATCTCACACTATTGTAAAAGTTCGAGTGTATAATAGGTGCAAGGAAGAATCATGTTTGGTAGTCTCGCACGCTGCAGTTGAAAAATCAAGATAATGTACAACAGTAAAAAGTGCTTCCAGACAGCGAAACTGCTTTCGGTCTGAAGAAAAAGGTGGAGAAATGAGGGCCTCGTGGCTCTCCTCTGGCTTGCGACGCTCGACCCGTTGCGAGAGTGTCACACGACATCGACAGTCGACAGTCGAGTGTCGAGTGTGAGTGTCGACGACACGCCCGAAGAAGCATGCTGATGTCGTTCTCTGATCTCTCGTCTGAAACTTCTCCGCTCTCCTCTCTGCACCTCTTCCCAGTATATCGTTGGGATCTCCCCATCGATTTGGCGGACCGCAGCGTCCGGTCGGCCGAAGTTCTTCTCTGAGTCGCTTCTCTGGCGTTCCTATTGGCTATTACCCTTCGGGTGGCTTAAGCTGTTGGATATATAACTACGGGTATATATTTGACAGTGCTCAGAATGCTTTCACTTTCGGTGTTTTGCATAAGTGTAAATAAACATAATCAAGTCTCGACTTTAGCCGGAAACCCTAAACCTGTGACACCCGCGCGTACTGCACTGTGCGAGTACTAGTACAGATACAGGAAGTGACACACGGTGTGTCACATCCAGTATACCACCCTGTACTATCACGGAGGAAAAGTTAGGGTGGAGCAGGGTTGATGTTGTCAGGAAACCACACCATCTCAAGCGGTGGAATCAATTTCTAGCGGGGGCCTGTGCTCTTGGCCAGGGCGGTCCCAATTTCTAGCTCGCACTGCACACAGAAGGCATCTTGGCCTTGAAGCTGATCTAGCAGGGCTACTAGCAGCTACAAAGCAACTCTAGCCACTTTGAAAGTGGTCCACAAGGTAGAGTTCACTGAAGGTGTTGCTGTTGTAGTTGTCAATCTTAAAGTCCAGCTTGAATATGTCAAAAGTGTCAGAGTCCAGAAAACCAGAGTCCATATTGAAGTTGTTGTCGAAATCAGCGGGTCCAGAGTCCAGCAAGGCGGAGTCAATGAAGAAGTCGACTGTGCAATTCTGATAGTCAGCAAGTCAGGGTACTGCCCGCACACCACCGACCGTGGAGCAATCTCCACGTCACAAAGTGCAGAGGCGGTGACGGTGTTGATGGAGGACATGCTCACACACATGAAGAGGGCCGGCAGTGCCGCTGTTGTGAGAAAGGTTCCAATTGACGGTGTCCGGACACCACCAATCCGTGGAGCGGGTGGCTGTATGTGCTCATGTAAGTCCTCGTCGTCAGACTCCGAGTCAGCCACGCTTGCTAGAAACTCAGCAGTTCACGAAAGGGAACGCTGCCGACGGTGAAACAACGAACTCCGATAAACTCAGATAATACGAATATATACTGAGTTTGTCACACAAGCTGATCACTGAAGATGACACACTGAATATGACACCTGACTGTACGAACTAGTCAGGGTGCCATTTCCAGCACACCACCTCATCTGAGGTGGACAGCTTGTGACAACACACCACCCTAGCTACTAGGTTTACAGTGTAAGATGCAAGGAATGTTAAACCTAGAAGCTAGAAAAGTCACAAGTGGTGGATGATAATATCCGCTAAGCATAAAATACATGCTAAGCTAGTAGCTTGCTAGAATAAAATCTGCCTGGCTAAAATGTATCTTTGCCAGCTAGTGGTGGGTACTCGAAAAAGGTCTCGCATGTCTGCATGTGTTGGAAAGATGTAAGTAAAGAAAGTTGCCTGTCGGTTTAGATGGAACTTTCACTGCGAACTTAGTGGGCCCCTGCCTTCGATCGTTCGTCTTACCAAGTCAAACTGTCCGCTAGTGGTCAACGTCTCCACAGCATCCACGAGATCCTACACTACAGCAAGTGGTGGAGAAAATAAAAGAGTACCGCCTGTCTGTTTAAAGTAATTAAAGTAATCATCGCCGGAGTAATAGCCAGGCTCCTCCTCATAGTAGCAACTCTCATCATCGAATGGTGCACCACCAGTTTCGTAGGGGTCATGGGCTTCTGTCTCCCAGGCAGCCCACTCCTCAGCGGTGTACTCCTCGCTCTCCGATAAATTCTCGTTTTCAAGATTAGCCCTCTCTACGAAAGAAACAGCGCCAACTGAAAACTCATGATGCGGGAAAAATTCCTCCCCAAGTGGGGGCTCTAAAACTCCGCCATAAGAGTCGCCCTGGAAACCTGTGACCAGGGTCTCATCCTCGCGTTCCAACAGGTTCCACAGGTTCCAACTGTGAAGTAGAAATCGACGGAAAGGCCAAGTGGCCAAGATGCGCTGCCTCAACTTCCTCACAACTGTCAGAATCATCGTAGTACCCATGGGGGGTTCTCCGATTCATCGTCCTCACTACTGTCATGCTCCTCAAAATGCCGGTCCCCAGAGCCCATATAGGGAGGCTCAGATAGAGGGGGCGCGTGAACGAAGTAAACTTCTGTGCGCACAGAAGGGGCCTGTGGCACAGTGTCTCTCGCCCTAGGGATACTAGGCGAGGGTCTAGAGGATGTAATCTCAGTCGCGACTGATTTCTCTGCCAAAATAACCGGCGATTCCCCAACTCCCACGTCGCAAAGCTGCAATTTTTAACCGCGAAAATCTCCGGAACCAGTGGCCTCCAAGGCACCACCAACTGTGGTCTCCCCAGCCACAACGATCTCTAAAATAATCGGCCGATCTGCGGTCAAAAGCTGCGGATGAATCTGCGGCGAACGAAGATGCGAAATAGCTTTGCTCAAAGAAGAGCACAAAGAAATCAGTTGAGACCGCTAGAGAGTAGAAACCCTCGCCAAACCAGAATCAATACACTCCAAAAGAGCATGAAGCTCCTCGCTCGAAGAAATCTGGGAAGAATCCATGAAATATAACGGAAATAAGTCACGAATCCACTCAAAGAAAATCGTAGAGAACCACTCGTCTAATGGCAGTCGCAAACCGCGAGTTCAAAGCTAGAGCGAAGAATCTGAATCGAGCGAGCCACAAGGCGTGGACACACTCTATCGAAAGATATGATGATAATGTATAAAATTATACGCTAAAATACACAACACGCCAGCGTGAAGTGGTCCCATAACCTGCTAGAAACTCAGCGGTTCACGAAGGAACAGCGCCGACGGTGAAACAACGAACCCCGATAAACTCAGATAATACGAATATATACTGAGTTTGTCACACAAGTTGATCACTGAAGATGCCACATTGAATATGACACCTGACTGTACGAACTAGTCAGGGTGACATTTCCAGCAACGCTAGCTGGATCATGCGTGGAAGAAACGTACGGAGGCAGGGGGGTAAAGGAATTAATAGCAACCTTTGGCTCGGACTCGAAGTAGAAGCCCAACTTCACAGACATGTTGTCCATGAAAGATTGCTCGAAGGGGGGTTCGTCGTCGATGTACTGCTTCGGGTAAATTACCCTGTTCTCGTCGGTCTCGATTGCCACTTGCGGCTCAGGCTCCACGACGCTTTCGTCGATCACGGCGGGCGTGGCCGAGCCGAAATGAACCATGGGAAAGTGTTGCGGTGCTGACTCAGCACCACCGGCTACCTGCTTCAGCTCGCGGAGGGCGGTCCGCGCCTCATGTACGCGTGCAGCAAGGAGGGAGGGTTGAGAAGGCAGTAAGCCCGCGTACTGTGCCCGAAGGCCGATGTTGATGTCGTCCGCGAAGCGTGAATGCCTATTCTAAAAATATTACGGTGGGTATACCCACCGTAACGCCAAACTTTGCAAGCTCGTGCCGACCGCACAAGTAGGTTGCGGGGGTTAAACATATGGATTTTCTGTGACCCAAGAGATTGATTAAAGGGCGGAAAACTTAATTTACACGACTCCGATAAGTTTTGGGCACATTACACAACCTTGAAGTTGGGGAAATAACGGTGGGTAGAAAAACTTCGCTTACGGTGGGTATACCCATTCAACTCTATTTGCAGACTTCTGCAGCTTGGCATAACATCAATATACTTATTTTTTTCGATATGTACTTTGATTTTGGTATATAACCGACGTACTTTTTGGTACAATATGTGCTGCCACCTCGCAGACCTCCGACACTTGCACATTCAAAATCAGGTACTATGCACACCAAATATACTATATACACAGTGCATTCCGATGATATTAGGGTTTGGGTATTTGGGTTCGTTTGGCCCGTTATCAAGTCATTTCTGGCGCATGTGGAGGCTCCATAGAGATTCACGGGAGTGTCTAGAACAAGTTGGTCACTGGTGACATGCCGTGATTCGCAGCCCAATCATCGGTAATTATTGATACCCTTCGGGTGGGTATACCCACCGTAAGCACCTCTTACGGTGGGTATACCCACCCTTCGTAGAATAGGCATGAAGGGATCCTCGTCGTGACGAACAACGGGTTGTTCATGCCGTCCACAAAGCTGAGCGAAGGCGGCGTCGTCCTGGGCGTCGAAGGCGGTCTGGAACGCGGAGACAAGCTCGTCGTTCTCGTCAGCGGTGACCAAGTCGCACTCCGCGCATGCCATGTCGTCCGTGGGGCAATTAACGGTGTCGTGGAAGTGTCCAGGGGGACAACGCGCGCACTCCGGGATGAAGGCGGAGGAGGCCACGTGGATGGCTACTGCCCGCCGATACTTGTAACAGTATTGAAATCGTATTCAATACTGTTACAAGTATTGAATTTCAATAATTTTTTTCAGGCACCCCCGGTGGTCCACTGGTGCTACCCCGCATATCCGGGCACAATTATGACCTAAATTTAGTTACCATATGCGCCATTGGTCGATATTTCACTTGTAGGCTTCTGAATAAATGCATAATGCCATAGGGGTAGTGATTTTCTTGATTGCCCAGTTCACAAAGGTCTGTCAATTGGCATGATATTTTCAATAATTTTTTAGAAACCCACCACACCGCCGAATCACGCGCGTAAGCATTCAAATTAAAGGTATACACGATACCCAATCATCTTTAGGTCATACGGCCCGTTGGCATCTGGTAATTGGTTCCATAAAGATTCGACGAATGCATCCATATATGCCATGTGCATAACCTGATATATTCCAAGCGATCCAACGTGATACAAGTAGATAGCATGCTCGTAATCGTTCCAATGGGTGCCCAAGCACCGTGCATCGCCCAAATATGATTCAAAATGATATTTTGGACTGTAACCATCATTGAACGGGACCTATACGTTGCCGGGGATGCATGGTTGAGTGTCGAACATGTGCTAAGACCTCACAGTCGGCACAGGTGTACGCGTACGCAAGTAGCATGCTAGGAATCACCCCAACGGGCGCCCTAGCGCCATATATCGCAAGGGCGTGATTTGATATGATAATCCGGACTACGAGACGTATCGAGTTGGGCATGGTTGATATTGGAGGTGCACGATTGAGTGTCGGGGACGAGATGCTAGGGCCCGGTAGTGATACGGGCTGATATGCGAGCCCTTAGTATATCAATATAAAGCGCTGTGTTATAGAACGGTAACACACGCGTAAGTTATTAGCGGGGATGAGTGCAGACTTCTGTGAGAAGATACTGCTCTAGCACAACGCTAGCTCATCTATACCGAATGTCTCCCATCGCATAGATGGTACCGCTATTGGGTTGTGAACCCGAGACATTGGTTGAACGACCAGTATTGGCAGAACGAATGATGCGTTCGCCCTATGATACTGCGCATGCTTGTTCCGCACATGCTAGAAGCAAAGATGATTTCTTGTTCGGTACTTCAAGATTGTATCTTGCTTTGCCATCTTCGAGTTCGACATACGAACTCTCGATGACAGGTGTCATTCAAGTCTTTCCTTGAATAAATGACAGATGATGTGACTTATCATCTCGATGACATGTACAGTCATAGTCGACCGTACTGACGACTGTCTGTCATTATAATATATGACATGACTCGACATGACATGACATGGTATGACATGTCTAACAGGTATGACAGGTATTACATGTATGACATGTATGACACATGTGTCATCGGTCATAACCCTGACAGATCTCCCCTCTTAAAAGAGTTGTGACCTCACAACGGGCATACCTTTGTATATGTCTTTGATGTCTTTGTTGTTGTTGCTTCTGCTGGTACCAGTCTTTTTACACCGATTTGAGGCGTCCCTCATGGTGTTTTTAGGATTTTGGGGGGAACTGAGTCCACTTTAGTCCCTCACCTTAGCATGATGCCTTACAGGCTAATGCCTTACCGTTCTTAGGATGTAGCCCCCTTTGAATTGCGTATCGTATTTCAGAGTGACGATTCAAGGTTCAATGAATTGCGTTTCGTGATACAGATTGACGCTGGATTACTGATTGATCCACACGTATCGTGCGTCAGAGTGACGATTCAAAGTATCCGAGGTGTACGTTACGGATTATTGCGCTAGCCGTCGTCGCTTTTGCGAACGATGATCCCGCGATTTAACGATTTATAATCGCACGATTCTCGGCCTTATATATATATAACTGATCGTTTGCTATTCGTTTCCACAGTTATTATATATTGTGCACCCAACCCTTCCTCCCCTCTTGAAGCAACTTCGGAGGTTAACAGGCGGTCATGGGGAGCCCTTTGGATGTTTCCGGAGTTATTTCACCGGGGGCTTGTTTTAATGCAAACAGAGTGGCCCTGCTTAACGGGATTGGACTTATAATCCTTTACCCGGTCTGCTCACTCTTGAATTATTGGTCCAGTACGCACGCTTTGACGAACATCTATCGCGATGAGTGAGAATGGATTCGCCACGTACTAATGTGAAATTTATTTTAGTTATGTTGTCAAGCATAACTTAGGATCACAACTCCGTCTACCTCAGTCGATGTCTCCGGTAGCTTCGGATGACTGGCCACAGAATCCGATGACTAACCACGGTCTTGGCAAAGGTAGCATTAGCAGTTTTTCACAGATATTGGTACCCGCATATGCGTATCTGTGTAAGGGTATGATTTATACAAGGCTCACTACACCTTAGCAAGGAAGGATCAATTCCTGCTCCTGTCATATCAATTTGATGCAGGGTAAAAATGTTAGGGATGTAACCCTGCAGTTCTCGGGATGCAGCCCTGCAGTTTTTGGGATGCAGCCCTGCATTTTTGGGATGCAGCCCTGCAGTTCTTGGGATGCAGCCCTGATATATATACGACCGATCGACGAAAACCCTTGGGTACATGTTTCCACGGCCTGATTGTTATTTGGTCGGCAATTATTGGCAAAAGTCATCGGCTATCAGCTTTTGACTCAGAAGCCACAATGTTATAGAAGCTGCGACCTATTGTAACCATATGCGGCAGTTATGCCTTCAGCATACGTAGACAATATGATTATGTGGAACTTATAATCCCACTTAAGTTGCATCATGATAAATTTATCCAGGTGTTAACAAGTGTTCAGGATTTGATAAGGGGTTGACGCCCCACAAGCTAAAGGGCACTGTCTCATAAGGCTCGCCTCAAGTGTGCGGCTTTGAGGATCAGCGTCCCAGCGAGGCACAGGCATGATGCTTCCTTGATCATGGTGGAGCTGAAAATGAGAATGCTCAAGATATCCGAAGACAGGAAGGCTTTTAGTTGGCCAGAGTTGCTGTCTAGATGCTTAACCTCGATGGGGTTGCATTCGGATACAAACTGTGCAACCATGCATGTGACTTATACATTGGTGTATGACTTTGATGAATCGTCTCTTGTCATGAACCTGGAAGGCATGACGGGCAAATAGCTAGAGTGGCGGATTTACTCACTCGGCTTTGCTGTTATGGAATTCGATGCCTGTTGGCACTACTGGCAATCCTTTGCTCAGATGCTTCCCTTAAGACATTGGCAACAACTTGTCTGCCAGCTTCTCTAGATTTAGGGAGAAACCATGGATCAACAATTCATCAATCAAAACACATGTTACCAAGGTTGATTCGACGAATCCTTCAACTCTTGAATTTCGACAATCAGCATCTTAGGCTGTTGACGTCAAAGTGATGGTCGTAAGCTTACAATATAGCTTATTCACATTTGAAAAACCATCGTTTTCCTATGTCAGTGCCCTTCATATAATATGATAGAGCCGGAGAAATGTGCATCTATGATTTCTTCATAATGAACTTCATGTGTCAGTAAGTCAAATAAGACTTCATTTGATGTCTTCAGTCGGCATGATGTACCGTGTCATCAACTTTATGGCTGCTATATACAGATGCTGGAACTTTTGATAAGATTTTTAATCTTCCAAGCAAAATTACAATGATGTAAATCAATATGTGGCAAGCAGCTGTATGAAGAATGAATGAATCTATACTCCTTCCTCCCCCTTTTAAAAAGAGGTGCATCAAACCAATCAGATGGTGATGGAGAATGATATTCAATCATTATGTCATGTGAAAATGGTCTCAGTAATCAGACTGAGATTACTTATCGAATGCTTTCGAGGTAACAATGTCAATATGAACATCGATTTCTCTACGTCATACCGGCAATATGCCTGACGTTTTTGAATGTGGCAAATGCCAGATGATGTCAAATATCCAATGTCAATTCACTATGAATTAATATGCGGTTTTTGGGTTGCAGCCCACATACATTGTCAGTTCAGGGTCACTATAGTGTGCCCAACTTAGACAATGGTGTGCCCAACTTAGACAATGGTGTGCCCAACTTAGACAATGGTGTGCCCAAATTAGACAATGGTGTGCCCAACTTAGACAATGGTGTGCCCAACTTAGACAATGGTGTGCCCAACTTAGACAATGGTGTGCCCAAATTAGACAATGTTTCTGGATAATGATTGTCATAATGAACAACGAAATCAGTGATGGTACCGAAGTTAACTTTGGTATCAAAGCTAATGAAGAGTCAATCAAGAAGTGTCTGTAATGACAACAACTTACTACGAGTTGTATTTCCGTAGTTGATGGATGGCTGGCATGTCATTTCATTATGATTAGAACATGGCATTGCCTAGTGATATGTGTATATTCTTCAGTACATGATCACTTATCTCAATGGTGCCCATTTTATTTTTGGGCAAACACTATTCAGAGACTTGTTATGATAAAGAAGTATGAATGATGAATGTGTCATTTCAATCCGATAGAATTGTGACTTGTTGATGACTATAAAATTTCTGTCACTTTCCAGAATGAGGATGAACTGCGCTTGGAAACCGTATGCAGATTGCGGGTTCGAGTCCCGACATGGCTTTTCCAAGACTTCGTGGCCTAATGGACGAGGCAACAAATTTCTAAAGATTCCAGAATGAGCTTTCAAAGAGTCTTTATTCCTCAATGAAGCATGCTTGTCTAATGTGCCAAAATGATATGAAACCACAAGTATGGTGTCAATCTATATGTGGATGGTTTATACCATTGTATGCTATTCCACAAATAAGTAGTGATGTCAGAATAAAAACTTTGGACAATTGCAACTTAGTACAAACCCGAGTGCATTCAAGTCCATTTGTATGCTCAGAATCTGAATCTAATGTACTTTCTATATGCACAGGATAAAACATATTTTCTATGTGATTCTGAATTCAGGAACTAGAGTCAATGTAAAACTCTTTTCCTATTTCAGACGATGAAACCTTTATTCCCTTAGGTGCAATACCTTATTGTAAGGAATAGTCATTTTCAATACAAGTTTCAATCGATTTTCTCAAATCTGTCACGTTTATGATGATCAGATTGGTCAACTTTACAGCATAACCACGTCTCCTCGTTGAAGGAGATGACTCCCATCATAGGGCGGTATATTGGCTGTTTTCATATGACACATGGAAAACATGAATAACTCTTGGAGAATTTCGGGATAAACATCCTGAATTGGCTGTGCTTGATTGCTCTATGCTCAAGAATGACCGAAGAGATTACTTGCCATCTTTTAGCCATATGACGTAGAGGCTGCTTAACAACGGTTGGGTCATAAGCTGGATAGCTATGTTAGCTATGTTGGAGGCTGAATAGCCATGATTGCACAGATTCTGTCCTCCATGATAGACCTTTGAGAAATGGTGTCTGATGAATCAATAGTTTTGACAACAACTCAACCTTTAGGTATGATGAAGAGCTGATGATCTTTGCTGCAATGCAATTGTTTGATGCGTACCACTGAAATGCCTTGTGATATAATAATCTCACTGCATAGGCTTTGTTCAATGGCGGTATGATCAGATATGTAATGATCCATGAAGACAAGATGGTTGGTATGGCTCATTCAACAGGCATGATTACCTCAAAGAGATGCCAATACACGGATACATTTCAAGACATAAGGGCAATAGGCTTATTATGTAGCCTTCAAAGGCAGTTAGCATTTATGCTGCATTGGTCAGCTCAGTGGCTTTGACCTATCTAGGTGTTGTACTCAGGCCGTAGCCTGCATATTGCATTGAGTAATCTTGACACCTTTAATGATCCAATCAGATGATATATATGAAATATCAAGAATGGTTGCCCTTTTTCAATGATCATCGGTGGCAGAGACTATAGTGCTTGCACCGTGTCAATATACAATTCTTGTCTGGATACACGCTAGACCAGATGTATACAATGTTTAGGTCTTCAAAATCAAGCTCATATGTATGTCATGGCTGATGACCTTAGAAATGTTTGATACAAATATGTTTCAACTTCATGGAGTTCTGCATGGTTTGACTGTATATAGTCAGGCTTACCAAAACAAAAACAATGATGCAACTTACTTTGTTTTATTATTTGTCTTTATTATTTATTTGGTTTTATTTGTATTTTTAGCTTATCATCTTCCCCCCTCAAGGAAGTGTATTGCTAGGCGGTTGTCAAGCGCCGTTTACATACAACAGAGATCCGACCTCTATGTGATGACGTGATAGCTTACTATGAAGCTGGATAGCAGTTCTCGGGTTGCAGCCCATTGCACCAAAGGTGCATCGCAGTCTTTGGGATGCAGCCCGAATTCACGTCATCAGCGTGGGTCATATAGTGCCCATGCATGTGCTGTATAAAATACAACACTACCCTCCAGCGGCGAAGTGGTTTACTATTACCATCATCGTATGCTGTGGGATATCAATATATGATCAGAGAGCATGGTAATATGTGTACCATGTTTGTCAATATCGGAGAGACTGTGTCTTCTTTAAAATCCTCGTGACTATATGTATAATGGTGCTATACTGATGTCAACACCTTCTCTCTGAGTGATTTATTGATTTCAGATGTGATGTCGTGGCAGTCAGCCTTGTCCGATTGTACCGGAGGTTGTATGAATTGTGCCCACGTCATTGGCACGAGTCATATTGTGTCCATGCATACGCGATCTCAGCGCAGGTCACAATACAGTGCCCGAGTATTCGCGATTTCAGCGTAGGTCACATTGTGCCTCTATTTATTACATCTGAGAATATCTGTTACTCATCTTTGTGAGTCTAGACAGCATTGTGCTGATTGCAATGCTTTCTCTGGTGACTTATATATCACAGATTATGCCAAATGTGGTGATCAGTCCAGTGCAATATTTTGTCACCGGAATGTACAGGGATTGTAAATGATTGCAATCCAGCCGGAGGAACAATCTCAACAGCTTATTCTGTACTAATGAATTCATCGGAGTTATACTCATTTCGACGATTCGAAACCCATGTCATTTGTAGTAATGACAACTCACATGGATATATAGGGTTTTTATCAGAATGCTTTTATGTGATGTCAACATATTATGAACAATTCACTTGCATCTCAGGACAAAGGAGTTACGCTTGGAAGGTCTTGCATGGTGGTCACCAACAGTTATCAGCTGTTATTCGGGTGCCAAATTCTGCCTTCAGCACTGGGACTATATCATCCAGTCTTACAGCGATGCACTTGTCCTTCCCACTCTTATGTACAGCTATAGTGCCAAAATATATCAGGTGGGATATATATATATATATATACATTATATAACTATCATCTTCTGATCCAGGATATGCAATTAAGCATGGTATCAGGTATATGTTATGTATATAGTTCAGCATTCCGAACTTACTCGAGGATGTAGATGCTGAGCAATAGTTAACTTATAGTCATTGGGATGTAGTTTCCCATCCGAGTTTACACTTTATTAGTGATGGTGGGTTTAACGTTGTACAGATTTCAACGTTATTTGTGGATGCAGTGATTTTATCAAAAGCAATCCATCAGAAATCACCAGATCGGAATATAAAATGGATATGTGTGTGATCCTATCCACCTTCTTCCCTCCTTGAGGAAGTGTGAACCTATAGGCAGGCCAGTTGCTTATATACCTTATAGCCTATAGCTTACAGCTTATAGCTTACAGCTTATAGCTTATAGCTTGCAGTCCTTGTAGGAAGCAGCTCATACAGTTTTAGGGTTGTTGCCCAACAGTTCTTGGGTTGTTGCCCGAAATATTATCATGTCTGTGCTGATTACAGCATGATATATTTATGCCAAACATGAAGTATATCCAATATTTTAGTGGCATTTAGGGCATGTTACGTTACAGTGGCCCATATCCCCAACAGTGTGTTTAGGGTGTTACTTGGCATCAGTAACCCTAAAATAGGTAAAATTAAAGCAGTATAAATATTTTGCAAACATATTTAAGCAAAACTGCATTTAATGTCACACTGAATGTTACGTGGTTTGCAGGAGGTATGTTACACCCCTGACACACACATTTAATTTTAGGGGTGTTACAGGGTGTTACAAGTGCTGCATAAATCAGGGAATATTTGTTGATAGCTGAATAATCAGATCAGCAAAAAAAATCAACCCGATTTTTTCATTTTGAAATCATGCGTGGAGCATTTTTACGCATTTCGTTACAGCCAATATGTATACCCATATATATTACACACCTAATATCTAGGGTGTTACACGAGATATGACCATGGTCATTATGATTTTCTGATACCTTAATAGGTATAAAATCATAATATCAAATAAAATAGGGTCGAATTTTCAATATTCAAATCTATCGCAAACGAATTTCACCCATTTTGGCCGTTTTTCGGCTATTTATTGTTTTCCATAGTAATATATCTCTGTGTGTGTGTAAGCTGCAAAGTACAGAAGTACTGCAACTTACTTCACCTTTGCACATGACAATTTTCATGGCATAAAAGTGAATATTCCTGTATGTCAACATCTGTGGTTGATCATATTTGTGGGTTTTACTGATTTGAAACCCATGGAAGTAAATGCACTCCCTGATGATATATTAGGTGTACCAACTATAAGCGGATTATCCACTTTAGTGATAACTTATCAACCTATGATATGTTTGAGCATATGACTGTGCTCTAAGAGTATATCAAAATGATATCTCTAATTTCCAAACATATCTGGACATAGCTTGATTATAATCAAAGCAGTTTAGCACAACACATATATATGTGTGTGTGTGTCCACAACAACCTATGTCAGCTCAATATATATATGTACTGATCTGGTTAGGTACATGCTTTTGTGCTGATCAATACTGAGTCATTTGTCAGAATGCAGTATAGTGGTTGTTGTTGCTCCAGCGATATGTGAGAGTGGATGGACCGTGCTCAACAGTTACCAGCTGTTGTAATGAGCACAGTATTCTGCCTTCGGGTCTGGAGATAACTCCATCCAGCCCTACAGCATGTTGTTTTATCCTGCTCCCAGATGTATCGCCATCTCTGACATTCCACACGCACATGTGTTTGTGGAATGGTATCCATATTATCATGCACATAGTAGACATTATAGTTGATCAATTCACTCTGAATCAGTGAATATCATCATATACAGTAATGCCAGTGTGTGTGCAATGTGTAGTACTTGTTGATTAGTACTTTTGCCAGTGTGTGTGTGTGTGCTCACTTTTACACACTTACAAGAAGATAGCTTCTGGTATTACAATATTCCCAGACAGTTTATCATGCAGGATGATGATCAGCATACCATGTACTGAATGAATCTAGCATGATATACATCAGGTTAGGAGTTATTGTAATCCTGTTTTAATCTCATTCACAATAATGAGTTGCATGTGATTTTACATGTAGCTCTGGTGAGTATTCCATCCAGTAATCCATCATAGAACGTGCATGTGATCCGAAGAGCATCTCGGCTCCACCGGGACATGACGAGCTAGTTATGATGTTAAGACTACTTTCAGGCACCTTATGCTAACATGGTTCTAATATAACTTAGCATGCACTGCAAAAATGCTTGTGCAATGTTCAGTATTTGCAATATGCTAGTGTTCCAGTTGTTAACGTGATCAAACTGGATATATATACTACAGCTGGTATCGTGATCAAGCTGTTCTGGTGATGTATGCACAATTTAATGTTGCAGTCACTCAGTATAGTGTATATGTGATGTAATGCTGCATGTATTCACTATATGCTGCATGTTGGAAAATGCTGCAAGTGGAGCATTAGTGCATGTGTGTGTGTGTGTGTGTGTTGCAATAATTGCAATCTCAGTACACACATATCTTGCACACATATTGCTGCAGATCATGAAGATGTACACACATATCTTGCACACTATATTGCTGCAGATCATGAAGATGTATACAACATTTGCAAATAAGTATACAAATTCTGACAGTGAGTATTTTGAAATATCTCTGCAGCCATCAAGATATAGTGTGAAATGCTGCACTATGGTGATCATGCATCAATCGTGCGTCCATCCAAAATATCCCTGCCAGTATACAAATGTTTTGCAGAGTATATTGACGCGAGCATGTAATGCACAGATGATCGTAGCAAAAATTTGGCATCATCATCGTAAAAACTGCAAGATGGTCGTAGCACGCTGCAAGTGAATTTATGCAATCGCGCGCGCTGCTGATGAAAAGCATATATCGTCGCCATTTCTCAGCACATGATACGAGCGCTGACTTATGCTGACTTGTGCGCGGATCATAAATCCGTCGATGATTTCTATGCCGTATCTCATTCTACGTAATTTTTTCAACTGCGAATCATCCATGCGCGTGCATGTGCTTTCCGCGCATACTTCTGATTGCGAATCACTTCTGCGAGAACATATGATTGACGCGCATGCTTTCAGCTGCGAATCGATATCTCGCGCATCGACATATATGATCGCCGTACAGTATACATTTCTCAAGCTGCAATTCATTCTGTGCGCATGTGTGACCATAGAGCATTTTTATGCCTCGTGCACACCTTTTCGCACAGTAAATTTGATGATCAGCTGTATGTGCGATACTGCGAATGCGACCATTATCTCGCGCACTGTCTTCGCTATTGCAGCGGTATATGCGATATATCAATTATTCGTATTATTCGACTGCGTCGCCTTATATGCTTGAGCTCCGCAACCTGTCAACACAAAATTATTGATATCTACACGCTGCACTCACTTGAGTTCTCGTTTCTCGTGCCTGACGAGCTAGAATACCATCTGATACGGGCTGATATGCGAGCCCTTAGTATATCAATATAAAGCGCTGTGTTATAGAACGGTAACACACGCGTAAGTTATTAGCGGGGATGAGTGCAGACTTCTGTGAGAAGATACTGCTCTAGCACAACGCTAGCTCATCTATACCGAATGTCTCCCATCGCATAGATGGTACCGCTATTGGGTTGTGAACCCGAGACATTGGTTGAACGACCAGTATTGGCAGAACGAATGATGCGTTCGCCCTATGATACTGCGCATGCTTGTTCCGCACATGCTAGAAGCAAAGATGATTTCTTGTTCGGTACTTCAAGATTGTATCTTGCTTTGCCATCTTCGAGTTCGACATACGAACTCTCGATGACAGGTGTCATTCAAGTCTTTCCTTGAATAAATGACAGATGATGTGACTTATCATCTCGATGACATGTACAGTCATAGTCGACCGTACTGACGACTGTCTGTCATTATAATATATGACATGACTCGACATGACATGCCATGGTATGACATGTCTAACAGGTATGACAGGTATGCCATGTATGACATGTATGACATGTATGACACATGTGGCATCGGTCATAACCCTGACAGGTAGACTGAGTACCAATACGCATACACAAGTAGCATGCTCGTAATCGTTCCAATGGGTGCCCAAGCACCGTGCATCGCCCAAATATGATTCAAAATGATATTTTTGACTATAACCAGCATTGAACGGGACCTATACGTTGTCGGGGATGCATGGTTGAGTGTCGAACATGTGCTAAGACCTCACAGTCGGTACAGGTGTACGCGTACGCAAGTAGCATGCTAGGAATCACCCCAACGGGCGCCCTAGCGCCATATATCGCAAGGGCATGATTTGATATGATAATCCGGGCTACGAGACGTATCGAGTTGGGCATGGTTGATCTTGGAGGTGCACGATTGAGTGTCGGGGACGAGATGCTAGGGCCTGGTAGACTGAGTACCAATACGCATACACAAGTAGCATGCTCGTAATCGTTCCAATGGGTGCCCAAGCACCGTGCATCGCCCAAATATGATTCAAAATGATATTTTTGACTATAACCAGCATTGAACGGGGCCTATACGTTGTCGGGGATGCATGGTTGAGTGTCGAACATGCGCTAAGACCTCACAGTCGGCACAGGTGTACGCGTACGCAAGTAGCATGCTAGGAATCACCCCAACGGGCGCCCTAGCGCCATATATCGCAAGGGCATGATTTGATATGATAATCCGGACTACGAGACGTATCGAGTTGGGCATGGTTGATATTGGAGGTGCACGATTGAGTCTCGGGGACGAGATGCTAGGGCCTGGTAGACTGAGTACCAGTACGCATACACAAGTAGCATGCTCGTAATCAATCCAACGGGTGCCCAAGCGCCGTGCATCGCCTAAATATGATTCAAAATAGTATATCCGACTACGAGAAACTAATTTTGTAGCATCATGCAGCGGGAAATAGTTTTGGGAGAATTTAGCGTGTGAGTGGGTCTAGCAGATGAGCTGTAATTGATCCTGGCTGGACTTTTGGGTGTTTGCCTCCATTAATATGCCGTATATTCATATTAGAGTGTCCTGTGAGGCATATGGATGTAATATAACACTTTATAGGTCACATGGTTCCAAGTATCGAGGAAGTTATGGCCGGTTTGGGTTTGGGTTTGGGTGCGGGTGGAAATGGCATATTTGGGCGCTTACATGCCACCACCCCTGACAATATGAATGACACCATTACTGCATTCTATGCCTATGGATAGGCCATGAGTAATTAAACTGACCAAGTATACATATATATCGAATTTTAGAAGGCTTCGTGGCCATCATACCATGACTTAAGTGCTTATGGCACACGTTTGCGCGGAGGCAATTCAATAATTTTCGTCCTTAAAAAACGAATTTCGTATTTTTGGCGGGTGTGAGTCATGTTCCATCACCGAGCGGGCCCTAATTCATATCAATAACGCAAGTGACTTGCTAGATATCTTCAATACTATCCAATATCGAAACATGACGGTTGGTTTGACCTCCAAGGCCTCGCATGAGGGTCTCTCAAGGGTTCTAGTGTTCAATACTTGTAACAGTATTGAGCAAAATAATTTATTTTCTGGCATTTTACCCCCCGAAATCGCGCTCAAAGTAGACCACCTTAAACTTGATGATTGCATGTATGCATGTTTTCAGAAAATCAAAAGGGTCATAAATGAATTTTTAAAGATGTGCTTTGACCTATATGACCAAGTTTAATGCCGGTTACATCCGTTTTGCTTCGATACTTGTAACAGTATTGAAGCACCGGGTAGTAGCCATGGAACGAGATGTTGTGGGCGGAGTTCTTTTTGTAGTGTTGCTGTCGCCAATTCCCGTCGGTCTTGAGCGGTGTCGCGGCGAAGCGGTAATTCTGTTGGCGTCCATAGCCACCAACTCGATTGTCGCGGCCATGAAACTTGCCGTCGTCCCTCCTGTTCCTCTCATCCCGCCAGCGTGAGGGCGGAAAGGAGACACCACGCTTACCGTCAGGGTGCTGGCGGTGGCGTTGAGAATCGGCGAAACCAGAAAGGGGCTCGTAGTCCTTCGCGATTGAGTCTTTGAGGGTCACGAGAGTCGAGGTAGCCGTCTCCAATTGTTTCTCGAACTCAAGGATGAGGTTCTGCACGTCCACGCCACCAGAGTAAAGCATAGTCGGAGAATGAGAAGTCGGGAGTGACGGTTGATGAAGCTGCTTCACGCGGCCAGTACCGTTCACGCTTTCCCAAATCTCGAGGATGTAGGCGTAGATGTCCTCGAGGTCAACTTTGGCCAAGTCCACGTCGAGGCCAAGAGGAGTGGTGACCTTCGTTGTCGTACATAATGGGGACGAGGGACGCGAGAAGCTGCTTCTCGGCCACCATGTCGTCCAGCGGTCCAGAGGCTGCGTTGCGGATGGCGGTCAAGCAGGCGTCTAAATCTTGAATCAAAGAATCGGGGTCGAGCTTGGAGTCGACGTAAATAGCACACAACTCCTCGTAGTTCCCAACGAAGGGGTCGGAGAACTCGAGAAAGTAGCCGCTTCGTGACCTCGAGCAAAGCCCGCTTCCCATCCCGCGGGGAAGCGCGTCCAGAAGCGTCCACCCAACGTCTAGCGGCTGAATGGGGCCTCGTCAACGAGGTCGACGTCGTGAAAAGAATGGCGTTGTAGACGTTGTTGTCCTCCTTGGTGGCATCCGCCAAGTCGAAAAGGGCGTCGTTGGCGGAGTCCTTGAGCTCGAATGCAGACTGCAGAGACGTAGCCAAGGACGTCCATAGTACGTTACGGTCCGATTCGTCACCCTTGAACGCCGCGTCTTTGGCCCCAAGAGCGTCACGGGAAACTCTCTTGATCAAATCCACGTCCCAGGATGAATTCTGAACGGCCATGGAACGCGTCCGCTCAGGAGCCGATAAAGCCGCTGCCGAGATGCAGGCGTCGGCTTGTATCGCATTCCCACGTCTCAGGAAAAAATTGCTGGAATAGTCACACTGACTTATTATGTGACTCTTCCCGTAGTAGTGTTTGTGACTGTCACCCGAACCAGAACCCTAACTGTTTATGCCCATATAACGGGCTAACTTATCAACTTTAATACATTCTGAGGAAACTATCACTGAGTGAATATATCCCGGGTCTTAGGGGTATACCCAACAGGTTTGGTCCCACGCACTCTTTAGTTAGGCACTGCGAATTTTAGCCATGTCTGGCTAAACAGCGACGCTTGAGATGGAGTGAGGGGCTCCACTAGAGGCGCGGCGGAGCGGTATGGCCTAGCTGATGTCTGGTTGATTGGATTTACGGGAAGCTTGTGCACGAGGCGGACTTCTGTTTCCTCACTACGCGTTGGTTGACGTTGGAAATTTTGGTCGGATCCGACACCACTTTCCTTGGCCGCGTCACTCTGCATCCACATGCACGTGGGGCGATATTTTACGCCACAGCTTTCCCTTGCTTTCCTCGACGACCGCATTTCGACTTTTGGCCGCCGCTCCTTCCGCACTTCGTACCATTTTCCCTCACTATCTTCGTCTCTACAGTCTCTTTTACCATGGTTGCGACTAGATTGACTACGAGTATGGCGTCACGCCGACGACATTCTCTAGCGACAATTTTCGACTCTGCTGCCGCCCGTAATTCAGTGACACCGGCTACGCCGGCGCCTGCTGGTGTTCCGGCTGCGAACTCCAGGCATTTTTTCTGGCGGGGGCTCGCTCATTGACCCGTGAGCGCTTCGACGAGAGCGTAGCGAAGCACGTCATCCGGAAGTGTTTCCGTGAGAAACATGAGAGATTCACCGGCACTGAGTCCAACGCGCAAGTGCTCCTCGCGAAGCTGGTGCCTACTACCCTCCAGAAGGCATTCGAGGCACAGGACGTTTTATTTGCACCGCTTTTCGACTTGGAGGACTCCGCGTTGGCCGTCCGCTCCGAGGCCAACAAACTGCTATTTTCGACTCTCGAGCTCATCGTGTGTCCCGCCTCTCCGGCGGGGGACTGGCTCGAGGCGTCGGCCGCGTTGCACCCGATGGACGGCAAGCGGGTTTTGCTGGAGTTCGCACGTCGTTTGCTGAACTCCGGTGCACCCTTTCAGGGGACATCGGACCTCCTTGGCGTCCGCTTCAAGGCCTACACCGACCCGTCGGAGTCCGTCACGGACTTCAACGCAGCCTTGCGGTCCGCGAGGAGGAGGAACACCTTGGACGATGACGAGGTGAAGGAGCTCTTTATCACGGCGCTGGATCCGACGTTCTACGCGCCGGTGGTGTCGCGACTTTTCACGCATCAGCAACGGGCGGTCGTGGACCTCTTGACCATGCAGCAATGGGTGATCGAGTGCTACGCTCGGCACGTCCAGGCCGGTACGCACACTGCCACCCTGTTCGCAGCGGCCGTGGCCACTGACGGTGACGGCTCGCAGCTGTCCGACCTCACGGCCATCATCCTCGACGTGAAGCGGCAGATGAAGCTCTTGACGGACAAGGTCAACGGCAAGGGGTTTACCCCGCGGGCGGACAAGAACAAGATCGGCAACGGGCGGGGGAGGCGGCTCCGGTGTACGGTTTGCAGCTGGTGACCTCCCGGCTGGGGGGAACTGGTCGCAATCGCATGGGAAGAAGCGCGTTGCCTTTCACAAAGGCAGCGGCGACTTCGTCCCGTTTTCCGGAAATTCTACATGCAAGAAGGACGACGCGCGCCACTGGCACCGCGACTGTCCGAATGGCGGCAAACACGGCGCTGGGGGAACCTTTCACAGCTTCTCCCCCGGTGACATCGAGAACGACACTTACTGGCGGAGCAGTTCCAGGCGGCGATGGACGGGCACGACGGCGAGAGATTCGACGCACTCTGCCTTCTGGCGGGGGGCAAGCCGGAGATGCTCGACGGCGCTTCGGCGTGTGCCTTCGGGCTCGAGCCGGAGCGGGAAGATGGTGCGTTGCAGGAATTCCTACCCTACTGCCAGCCCGCCACTCACATGGGGGGCTTCACAGTAGGTGGTGTGGCAAGCGGGATCTCGGCTGCCGCTTGCACGCACGTCCGCGAGGACGCACCGCCGGCACCACCGCCGGCGGCAATCACGCATGTCTACCCTGACGAGTCGGATGCGTCTGACGACGGTGCAATGCTGCCGGTGGACCCCGTGCACGCACACGAGCCCGACCTCTGCTTTGCGGACAGGATCGCGCAGATGGGTGGGCTTTCGATCACGTCTGAGGGCAAGGACTTGGCAATGCGGTATATGCACGCCGAGTCGGAGACCGACTCTTACGACAGCGATGTGGACGAGTCTGCTGCTGGGTGTGACCCGGCTGACAGTGAGGATGCGGTTCGGCAGCCTCCAGCACCTCATCAGGGATGCGGTACACCACCTTTGGGGGTTTGGCCGCTCTTCGGCAATTGTTGTGATGGTGTGTGCACTCTTTTGTGTTTGCGCCACCGCGGCGCCACTCTCCGCTGCGGCTCTTGGCGAGGCATGCGCGCCGGGCCACAGCGGCCTGGAGGTCGGTGGTGCTGCTGAGACAACCACCAACACATCTCCGTTGACTTTTGCAACTTTGGCATGCTATGAGGCCAGCTTAAGCACTGCGGCACCGGCTGCTATTCCACCGCGCCGGCACAGCCGGTACCGTGCTCGGCAGGGGCTTCATTGGGCGCCCCCTTTACCACTTTTCGATGCTCCACCGTCACCGGATTATTCACCGGGACTCACTGCAGACGGGGAGGAGGGGGGAGGTTCATCAAACGGCGATCGAGACTTTTCAGGCTTCTTCTATGACTCTACGGATGATTCTATCACGGCATCGGCAACTTCGATTTACGGCACTATGACTGTGCTGCGGGCTGGCACAACAATGCGACCGCCAACTAGTGGCTAGAAAGTAAATCATGCCGCTCCTGCACAGTGAATTTGACCGTGGCTGTATGTGCAGAGGGGTCCGATGACGGACCGGTTTCAGGTTTTCAACTCTTGACTGGGAACAGCCCTGCCAGAAAGGACAGGCCTTCCCAGCGAACTCAGTTTCCACCGCTCTAGATGGTGTTTGTTCATGGGGTTTCAACTTCGGCTGGCCGGTCACCACACTAGGTGGTGTGCTGGAATAGTCACACTGACTTATTATGTGACTCTTCCCGTAGGAGTGTTGGTGACTGTCACCCGAACCAGAACCCTAACTGTTTATGCCCATATAACGGGTTAACTTATCAACTTTAATACATTCTGAGAAAACTATCACTGAGTGAATATATCCCCGGTCTTAGAGGTATATCCAACAAAAATCGTGTCTAGACGGATTCGGGTGTGAGCCCCCATGGGAGGCGTAGCTTGCGAAGAAACACTCCTCATGATAAGAATCCTATAGGTGGGAGCGTCGGGGTAAGGTGACGATGGCGCGGAGAGGAGTAGACTCGCGGAAATAGGAATGGCAAAAGCAACGATTACGTGCGTAACTGTGAAGTCCCAATCGTAGAAATGCGGAAGTCGAAGAACACGTTGCGCAAGAAGTCCGCGACAAAGATTGATCAAGTCCAGTCAAAACGAAAATCCCGTGGACATCCAAAAAAAAAATACGTTGGGTACGCTGCAGCGAAATACACAATCACTCCGTAACGGCGCGTGCCTTAACCGGGAGTCCTCGTAGCGCAACCATCAAGTGGGGTCCCCAATAACGCCCCACCAAGCGGAGGCGTTTAGCCAATCATGTTACCAAAAGTAGTGGAAGGTGCCAGGCGCACCATAACCTGTTGGATATCCCTACAGATCTGCAACCCTTGGGAAAGCTTTCCATAGGCATGCCATCCCTGTGCCCTCCCTATGCCCGCCCTTGGGAACGCTCGGGAAAATCCGGAAATATTTTCCAAAGGCTTGGAAAGTTTTCCATAGGGTATTTCCATAGGGATACCCCCTTTTGGAGTTTCCATAGGGTTTCTATAGGGCTGTATGCCTATGGAAAAGGACGTTCCATAGGCATGGAAGGCCGTATAATCACCCTATGGAAAAGCAAACATTTCCATAGGACGACTATAGGCATAACCAGGACTATGGAAAACCCTATGGAAAATGTAAACCCTTCCATAGGGCGGCTATAGGCATAGGGGGCCGATGGAAAGCCCTATGGAAAATATAACTTTCCCATACGCTTTCCATAGGCATGTCCAAGGGCGGGCGTAGGGCGGGCGTAAGGATAGCGCACCTATGGAAAATTAGCGTATACTATGAGTTTTCCACAAGATTTTCCATAAGGCGGGCATAGCGATAGTACACCTATGGAAATGTACAATTCGCCCTGCGTATTCTCGGGAATAAAGTCGTAATTCCATAGGGCCTTCCATAGGGATGCCATAGGTATGGTAGGCCTATGGAAACGTATAATCCACTCTGCGTATTCTCGGGAATATCAACGTAATTCCATAGGGCCTTCCATAGGGTCCCCATAGGGATAGTATACCTATGGAAATATACAATTCATTCTGCGTATTCTCGGTCAATAAAGACGTAATTCCATAGGGGTTTCCATAGGGTTAGCTATAGGGATAACACAGGGTGAGCATGCCGTAGGTATACTCCTGATACAGGTGGCAAAGTCTATACCTATAGTATCCATATGGAATACGTTTCCACACGTATACCGTACGTATGGAATTGACGTTCCATAGGTATAGCCAGCCTATGGAATGAGCTTTCCCAGGGGTGAGCCACCCAGTGGAAAGGTCTTCCGTAGGTATATCATCCGTATGGAAACATGTTTCCCAAGGGATACCGTACCTGTGAAAGGGTTTCCATAGGTATAACCATTCAGGTTTCATAGGGTGAGCATAGGGTGATGATTCATGATATATCCAGGCTTTCCATAGGGCTTTTACTACATATATACATATTAATATACAGAATAATTCCATCTATGAAATGAACAAGTTATTCGTCATGTAAGTCGCCCACAAATTCTACATGCCTATCTAGTATGAGCATCATCTTGTCTTTATCATATCTCCATGGTGGATCATTGAAACCGAGTTTGTGCTCGCCGAGATAATATACCAACCTATTTGCATCGGGTCGTCCAGCTGAAATTCTCTTGGTCGTGATGAACCGGTCAAAGTTCCATGGAATGGGTACAATGCACACCAAGCACTCAATCTCAAATGCTTGGATGAAAACCTCGGAAAGGTCCCATGGCACGTCCGACCTCAACATCATATTGTTCGCCACGGTATCTTGAAATGCTGCCTTCAATGGAAACCATCTTACTTTGAGGAAAACCAATTGTTTCCTGCCAATTGGGATGCTATAAATTTTCAGAAGCTCGCCGTACCTGCGACACATACTTTCCAAAGGGTGAGCATAGGGTGGGCACAGGGTGGACATAGGGCGGCTATAGGGCGGACACAGAGTGGGAAAGCTTAACTCGTAATCATAGGGAGGGTGTAGGGTGGTCGTAGGGTGGGCACAGGGTGAGCATACGCATGATCTAGGATATATGTTACGGTATAGGGATGTTGTAGGGCGAACACAGGGTAGGCATAGGGCCAATATAGGGCGAACATAGGGTGGGCATCGGATGAACGACCTGTCTTCATGGGCATTCAATCCATTTACTGGGGTATCAAAGATTGCCTTTATGTATCGTTGACAGGTGGTGAGGTGGCGGTCGGCGGATCGCGTACGAAAAGTGTCTCGTCCGACTTTCACGTGCCGACTCTTCATCACACCGTCCATGTAGACATAACAACGCTCCTTGGTACTCAAAGGACGACATTCCCTCGTCAACCGGTTCAACCGCCATGTCTCCGGATCTTGGATGACGGGTCGTGGCATGATCCGCCGTTCTCTCAAACTCAATCGCTTCCATTCAGCGAGTTTGGTGTCAAAGTCGTTTTTCAGGAGCTGGGCCCATGGGAAATTCGTGCGCATATACTTCCGTATACCTTTTATGTCACCTGTGGGTGATCAATGGGTGGGCATAAGATGGTTACGAATTTCAAAGGGTGGGCATAGGGTAGGCATAGGGTGAGCACAGGGATGGAATATTTCTTTTCAGTTCTAAGGGTGGGCATAGGGCGGGCATAGGGCGGGAAAGATTTCCATTGGGTGGGCACAGGGCGGACATCTACTGCAAAGGCATCTAAGGCACTGCGTACCTTCATCCAAGGTTATCGGTGTTTGCTTGCCAATCACCTCCACTCGTCGCTTTTGTGGCCCAGTGTATGGTGCAACCTTCTCATTAGATATTGAAGCATATATGCCACGGACTAGCATCAGCTGTTTTTCTAGCATCTGACCTGCGACATACATAAAACATAAACAAACGTACAGTGCAGCCAGACGTTTCCATACCTATGTTCTCCCTATGGAAGGAGCTTTCCATAGGCACGGTATACGTACGGAACCGATACATAGTAAAGGCATAAGGTAAACATAGGGTGGGCATAAGGTGGGCATAGGGCGGGAAACTTTGAGATTCCCATTCCCTATGGTGATCACAGGGATAGCATAGGGCGGACGTAGGGTGAACATAGGGTGAGCCTAGGTATACATACCGTTCATGATGTTGGCTACTGGCTGCGATCGAGTTTTGACTGACTCCTTGCATTTCCCATAGAATGACTCCCACGGAAATAACCATGTTCCATGCGCAGGTCCTGTCAGTTCGATATGCCGAGGCAAATGTCGCAAAATATGCGTAGTTATATTCCAATCTTCAGGTGAAAACTCCTTCTCCCATCGGTCCATTAGAGCTTCAACCCGTTTATGCAGACGGTCCTCGGAGATGATGTGGTTTGAGACTATCTCACGCACCACTACGACGAACTCCCCAACAAAGGACGAGTATTTCGGATGAGGCAAATCTCCCAATGCGTCTGGCCAAGCTGCGATTGCGCTCATGAAGCCGCAAGTTATGAAGACAATCCCCACGGCGGCCTTCAGTTTTCTTGGCTCTCTTGTGCTCGCGCTGAACTCCATGCCCTTAGTTACCACGTTGCCCCAATTCCGATCGACTTTTGATTTCTTGTACCACTTAATCGCAATAGAACGAATGTCCTCATCCAGACCCCATGGTACATCGAGTTCTGCAAAAACAGAAAAGAACAGCAGTCACTGTCATGCATTATTTGACAATCGCCAAGTTCCAAGGGTGGGTATAGGGTGGCTATAGGTCGGGCGCAGGGTGGGCATAGGGATGGAATGTTTCTCTGCAGTTCCAAGGGTGGGTATAGGGTGGGCATATCGTGGGCACAGGGTGAGCACAGGGATGGAATGCGTTTTCCCAGTTCCAAGGGTGGGTATAGGGAGGGCATAGGGCGAGCACAGGGATGGAATGAAATCCCGAGATTGTTACATACCAGCAAAATGTTCTTCCAAGGTTTTCTCCACCTCGTTCTCGTCCACAGGTTCAGGTAGCCACTCCGGGTGCACATGGTGATTTTCAGCATATCTAAGGCATTTAATATTCCAGTTGCACTGAAAAATAGCACATGTCATCCTATATTCCAAGTTATGAAGTTCGTGCATGATATCCGGGAAGTAGTCCTTTGTCACGGAAAAGTGTGGCAACAAAGAAAGTGCACACGGCCCTTTGATGCCCGTTCTACTATAAATCTCTCGAAGCTGAGCAGCAGTGTACAACCCAGAATCTGCGCAACTTGCATTTCTGGCCTGCAGCAATCGTACGTCCTCTTCGGTGCGGAGAGGTGCAGAACCTGTGAGGACAGTTGTCACATTCGTCATCGCATTCGTTTTCATAGGGTGGGCATAGGGCGATCACAGGGCTAGCATAGGGCGGCCATAGGGCGAGCATAGGGTGGGAAACCTGAATTGGTTATCTCAGGTACGGTATAGGGATGCTATAGCGGTGTCACAGGGCGGGCATAGGGTGGGCATAGGGTGGGAATAAGCTGGACTACCTTTGAAAATTGTTTTATTCAAACAGCTTGTTCCCCAGGTCTCGCCGGTAATGTTGCAGAACATGCAGGCTTTAGAAGCGGAATTTCCTCCCACTCGATTGGCAATTTCCGTTATGCCCCCCGTGCCATAGTCAGCAACAACACACGTGAGCATGCATCGTAACTGGAAGATTTCCTTTTTTCTTGAATCAAACGCTCGGACACCAACATTCCACATGTCGAGCAACTCGTCCACCAAGAACTTGTAGTAAATCTGAGCATTACTCGGTTTATCCTCGATTATTCCGTATACCAATAGAAACTCGTACTTGGCTCGATACTCAGCAGGCAGATTTAAGATTTGGAACGTTATTGGGGTGATTGAGGACGTGACCGCCGTGGAATCGTTATGAGGATTCACTCCATCGGCACACATGAATAAGGAGATGTTCCGTGGCTCCGTAAAGAAGCCCGGCTGCTCGACATACACCTTATTTCTCCAGAAGGTCGACTCTGCGATTGAAACCGAGCAACGAAACTTATCATTTAAGGTGAGGAACACAATTACACTTTCTGGAATAATAAATGGATTTTGGGCATAGGATAAGCATAGGGTGGTCATAGGGTG
>LGRX02008429.1:0-16537 GCA_001247695.2 Cymbomonas tetramitiformis
GGCGTTCAGAGGGTGCGTGGGTTGGGTTAGGGGATGGTTTTAGGAGGGGGGATGGGCCGTGGGCCGGGAATCGCAGCAGGTACTCAGTGCGGGTGAGCGGGGCCTTGTTGCGTTTGAGGCGGTCGTGGTTGACGATCATCTGGTGCTTGAACTTCCTCAACGCGACCGGCATTGCACTTATGCTCCCTGCCTGGCTCGGGGCCCACTTGTTGAACATGTGCGTGTTGCCGCTGATGTGGCATGGTAGTGTGGGGTGGTGCCACGGTTCCAGGGGTTCGTGGCAGAACTCGCACATATTACTGGTGAGGGGTTACTTTGCTGCTGTGGGGAGAAACGGGTGGTGGGGCACTCGTGTTTGTGGGGTTTGGGACGGTCTCTGGGCTTGGTGAGTTCGTGCTGGAGGGGTTGGGTGTTTCAGGGGTCTCGCTGCTGGGGTGAGATGGCCCATACTGCTGCCGGAAGGCCACGTGCGTCAGAGGTGCCTGGCCGGCGGTGGCCCGGCCGGTGTTGACGACGAGCATGAGGAGCGGCATCAGGTGGGAGGGGACCTTGCCATCGCTGACCCACCGGGCGTAAAGTCCGGTGCCACCGCTCAGGTGGCATGCTTGGGGTCTGTTGGCGCCTCGGCACGTTCCGCTGTTGCAGAACTGACACGCTGACGTCTGGGGGTTCCTGTGCCAGGGTGCGAGGGTGAACAGCGTCGAAGGTTGACACGGTGGGCTGGTCCTGAAGTGAGCGAACGGCCAGGCCTGTGGGTCGCCTTGCTGGTGTCCGCGCCACTTTACGAAAGCTGCCATGCTGGCGGCGATCGCGCCACCAAGACCGATGATGGCCAGCAGGACTGTGGTGACGCTGGAGTAGGGGCTGCCATTGCGGTCCGACTCCTCGTCGCGGGCCTGAGCGGGGTTGACGCAGGCGGCCAGTAGGACGAACGCGAGGAGCACCACGAGCGCTGGCCGGAAACAGCAGGCGCCGCGGTGTGCGGTTGGCGATCGGTGGGGAGTGGTGTGGGTGGCTGCCATGTCATTCAGGTGGGCTGTCCACTCTGCCTCCCCCCCCCCGAATTGTGCTGTGGGCCTCGGCGCGGCGTTGTGGTCTTTGAACACCTTGAGGGGCAGGTAGGCCTTGTGCACGAAGTCGCCCCGCTGGTTGTGGGGGTGGTAGGCCAGTGCTGCTCCGCGCTCGGGGGTGGCGGGCAGCACTCCTGCGGACATGGCGTGCAGAATATCCACGGATAGCAAGACGTCGAAGCTTACGTGAGCCGAGGGGCTGATGCCGGTCACATCGGCCAGCACCATTTCGTTGGAGGTGCCGGGGGCGATGACGAGCATTAGCTCTCCAGTGCCCCACTGGCGGTGCTGCTGTGTCCCCCCACTGCCCATGCTGGTGTCGACGGTGGCCATGCTGGAGTGCACCTTGAGGCCCAGCCCTACAAAATAAGGATTATTCCAAGGGCTTGGACCGTCGGCTTGGAACCCCATAGGACCCGGTAGGACAGGTATGTGTTTGAGAGGCGTTGGCGTTAACACTGGGAATTCCAAGGGCTTGGACAGCAAATGTCCAGGTCCAAGCCCCGTCCAAGCCGCGGTCCAAGGGCTTGGACCTGGACATTTGCTATCCAAGCCCTTGGAACCCCCTTGGAATTTACATAAAATTCCAATCGGTTTCCAAGCCGTTGGACCGTCGGTTTGGAATACCGTAGGACCCATTTGGACCGTCGGCTTGGAACCCCGTAGGACATATTATGATTGATGATTCCAATGGGGTTCCTGCGGCCTGGACGCGGCTTGGACCATAGAGTAACAAAGTTCCAAACGCATTCCAACGGCTTGGCCGCAACTTGGAATGCGGTGGGACCCGTCTGGACCGACCGTCGGCTTGGAACCCCGTAGGACCTGTTATGATTGATGATTCCAATGGGGTTCCGGCGGCCTGGACGCGGCTTGGACCAAATAATAACGACATTCCAAACGGGTTCCAGCGGCTCGGCAACAGCTTGGAACGCATTAGGACCCGTTTGGACCGTCGGCTTGGAACCCCGTAGGACCTGTTATGATTGATGATTCCAATGGGGTTCCGGCGGCCTGGACGCGGCTTGGACCATATAATAACGACAATCCAAACGGGTTCCAGCGGCTTGGCCATAACTTGGAACGCGTTAGGACCCGTTTGGACCATCGGCTTGGAACCCGGTAGGACATATTATGATTAATGATTCCAAAGGGGTTCCGGCGGCCTGGACGCGGCTTGGACCATATAATGACGACATTCCAAACGGGTTCCAACCGTTTGGACTGCATTAGGAACCGTTTGGACGCCGGCTTGGAACTCAATGGGACCTTTTATAGTGGTTATTTATAAAAATGTTCCAGCCACCCGGAACTACGGTTCCAACCGTAAGGACCGGTATAGGTCCATCCGCATGGAACTATGGTTCCAATCTGTTTTTGTTCTATATACATACATACAGGTATCAAGGGCTTGGAACCATTGGTCCACGAGCTTGCTATTATGCATATGCAGTACAAAGGTGCTATTGATGTGTATTGCTGTTTTAAATATTTACACAAAGAATCGTAAAGGTTCTCTATTGCTTGGTCTGGGCTCTAACAAGCTCTATAAACTGACAAAAATAGCAGTCATGCTGCCGAGTCCTCCGATGCCGAGTTATCATCTTCCTTGTCCTCATCCTCCTCATCATCTTTACCCTCCTTTTCGTCGACGACCTCCTCATCCGTTTTCTCTTCCTCCTCTTTCTTTTGCTGCTCGCTGCTTCCTTCAGGAGCAGCAGCTTTCCTTTTCTTGCCGAAGTCGACGTTCTTATCGGTTTGCACCGTGCTGTTTCTTACATATTTTGTGGGGATCCTGCGGAGTACAGACGGCGGGAACGGTCAGTCCAAGGGCTTGGAACGGCCCGTCCAAACCTGGGACGGTGTGTTTTGCGTAAAACAACACATACGCGTAAGTAAAAAAAAAATAGTATAAAACAATGGGTAGGGACTAACCAGACAGTGGGCTTTGTTTTTACGGCGGGGACAATGGAGGACTCGTCGTGGGCGAGGTCCTCGCCCTTGATCTTTGCCTCCTTGCCCATTTTCTTTTTTAAAAGTTTGATGCCCTCCACATGGTGGGAGAGCATGCGCAAGATGTAGTCTTCTTCGTCCTTTATTGCGTAGAGGGTTACCTCCACGCAGTCCTTGGGCACGACAAGTCCCTTAAGACTTGCCACGCCCGTTGGGCCCTCCCCCACCACGTCTAACAAACCGCGCGCGATGCAAAACTTTGAGATGTTCGTGAAGGAATCCGTGTCCGCTGGCGGCCGCGACTTGTGCCCCTTCTGGGCACCGTGGAATATGTCGACGAAGCGACCGCTGGTGAGCTTACCATCTTCTTCGCTCTCGGTCAACGGTTCCTGTATATTCGAAACGAAAGACACAACAATATGTCAGTCACGGGTGGAACGGTGGTTCCAAAGGCTTGGACGATATTTAAAAAAACGGTTCCAAAGGAGTTCCAAAGGGGTTCCAAAATAGTTCCAAACGCTTGGAATATGCCCGTGCTCGTGCGTGAAATAAAGTTACTTAAAGAAACCCGTGGACTCACAGTTCCAATTGTTTGGAACCACGGTTCCAGCGGCAGTACACACCTATACACGCCTACGACCCGAACCGGCCGCTGTACCTTATGACCGACTGGTCAGGGGTCGGCATCTCTGCTATATTGGGGCAGAAGGACGACGAGGATCGTGACGTCATCATCGCAGCCACCAGCCGCTCGCTCTCCCGATCCGAAGTGCGCTACAGCAGCTTCTACGGGGAAGCCCTCGCGGCCGTGTACGGCGTGAGATCTTTTCGACACTACCTTCATGGCGTCAAATTCACGTTGATCACCGACCACAAGCCGCTAACGTGGCTGCGCTCCTCGCAATCCCTGACCGGCATGCGCCTACGATGGCAGGTCTCCCTGCAGGAGTTTGAGTACAACATCGTGCACAGGGCTGGAAGCAGCCACACCAACGCTGATGTGCTATCTCGATATCCGAGAGAGTCGTCCCTGGACCCCACCGGAGCTAGCCTGGACCCCACTGAGGAGGAGGAAGCCGCTCTACCCACAGCAGGGGCCTTCGCCTGCCTCTGCGCCCGATACCCTCGCCCCCCCGAGGAGAGCACGCAGGACGTCGCCCCCATAGCCTCATGGCAATACGAGAGCCATGTGGGAAGGCTGCCAGGCGACCCCTGCACGAGTCACGACCTGGTCAGCCACCACCTGGGGGAGCACTGGTCCATGCACGTCGATGCCGGCGACCACGACGCCCGCGACGACGACGCGCTGACGCTCTGGGAAGAGGCATGCGGTTGGGTGGATGCCTACCTAAGCAGCAGAAGGCACGTTCCCGTCACCCGGGTGCTGTGCGGCGAGTGTGTGGACGGGCAAGCAACCAGCCTGGACACGCACCCGCTTCCCCAGCGAACCGTGTCCCACCTCCACGCCAAAGGATCCGTGGTCATAGAGCTCTGCGCAGGCCTGTGTTCGGGTCTGGAGGCATGGCTCATCGCAGGCGGCAACGTCACCAAATACGTCTACTGCGATAGCAACGCGAAAAGTCGGCAAGTTGCCAAACGCAGGCTAGTGCAACTGCACAACCGGTTCCCGCAACAACTCCCTCTGGAAGCCCTCCACGACGCCTTCACCTCAGTGCCCCAAGATCTCAGACGAATAACTCGCAGCGACCTTCTATCCCTCACCAGCGAGAGTCCGTACATCTTCGCCATGGTGGGCACAGAATGCCAGGACCTCTCAGCAGCTGGGTCCCTGCGAGGGTTGAAAGGTCGGCACTCGTCAGTCCTATACGACGTGGTGCGCGTGCTGGGACAGCTGCAACTCCTGGCAGGGCGTGACAGGTTCGCTTACATGATCGAGTGCGTGGCAGCGCAGCATAACTTCAACAGCCGTGAGGTCCGCGACGTTATGCACCCCCTCATGTGCTCCATGATTGGCATGCCCATCACCGTCGACGCAGCACGCATGGGGGCGCGCGCACACCGCCTGCGGAACTACTGGACGAACATGGCCGGGTACGTAGACGCACAATCCGTGCTGGGCGCCGTGGAGCGAGACCCCTGTCGCCTCGTGAGGGACATCCTGGACCCCGGCCGCACCGAGCAGGACGCCGCCGACGACACCGCCTCCGGCCACTACCCCTGCAACGTGCACGGAGAGCCCATGAGGGCGTGGCCCACCATGATGTCCTTTCCAGACTCTTACCAATTCAGGGACGGCAGGAAGGGCACCGTCTGGGATCACGCCACACAGCAGTGGGGGCCGCCCACACCCGAGGAGAAAGAGCGCGCCATGGGATTCCAGACCGGAGCCACACAAGCACCCGGCGTCTCAGCGCGCGAGCGAGGTGAGATGCTGGGCAGGGCCTTCGACGTCCGCTGCGTTTCCCGCATCCTGACCGTATGCTACCTGCTCAACCGAGCAGAAGCCCCACGGTTGCAAATTGAGTCGAGACACTCAATCTCCGAGCATGCCGCGCCCAGGGCCTCCTCCCACCACTGCGAGGAGGGGGAGGAGTCACCCGTGGAACCCCCTGAAGCTATCGTAACCCAGTGGGCAGCAGCCCTCAGCACCATCAAGCGGTCAGCCCGGTTGGAGGCATCCGAGCTACGGCAGCTGTACGGGCCGGGCGCCACAGCCTCGCTCATACAAGCAGCACACCAGCCACCGCCCGAGTGCTGCGGTCAACGACCCCACGACAAGAGCGGACTAGGCGCAGCGCCAAGTGAGAGCGCCGCCACAACACGCGACCCAACCACCTCCCTCAGCACCCCCATGCAGTTCGTACCCGCCAGTGGCCCCACACCCGCACTCCACACAAGCTCTCAACGACAGGCCACATCCCTCGACCCAGCTTCCCCAGCGAAAAGGTCACCCGGACCCTCAGCGCTGCGGCCGAGGTGCGCGAGGCGACAGAACCATACGACGACCAGGCAATGCTGCAGTGGCTAAGAGGCGAACGCCCCTGCGACCCCACCCTCCTTGCGTCCGTGAGCAAACGAGCCCAACACTACGCACTCGAAGGAGAAACCCTGATCCGTATCCTGCCCAACGGGGCAAGGCGCCCAGTGCCACCAGTGGACCAGCGACGCCGCATCGTTCAGCAAATGCATGAAAGGTGTGGGCACTTTGGACGCCGACGCACCGCAGCCATGGTAAGAGACGCGTTCTACTGGCCCAAGCTGTACGACACATGCTCCGACGTCGTCAGCAAGTGCGACGCCTGCGCCCGCTACCGCACCACCTTCGACAAGCACGCTCCTCACCTGAACCCACTGGAAGTCAAGGGCATGTACTACCGGTTTTCCACCGATTTGGCCAAGATGCCCCGTAAGGCCAAAAACAACTACCAATACGTCATGGTAGTCGTGGAGCACTTCACCAAATACGTCTGCCTCATCCCTCTGCACACCAAAGAACCAGCGGAGACCGCCCAGGCCTTCGCCCTCCACGTCATAGCTAGGTTCGGGTGCCCAGCTGAGGTGGTGACCGACAACGGTGGCGAATGGGAAAAGGAGTTTGCCCAGCTACTCAAGGACAACCTGATCGACCACCGCACCACGTCGCAATCCCACCCCCAGAGCAACGGCCTCAGCGAGCGCATATATAGCACCCGGCCATCAAGGAGCGCCTCAGCCAACCGCTGGATTCCTGCATGGATGCAGCCGCTATGGCAGCCAGCTACCTCGAACGCGCCGAGTACGTCAAGAGGGCCACCATCATGGCTGGCAGCAACATCGCCATAGCCCAACACCGCCAGACCGAGCGATACGCGCAAGTGCGCTCAGGGAAGTACCTGCCCAAACAGTTCAACTTCCGCGTGGGCGACTTCGTGTTCCTGAAGCGCAGTGTGAATCACGGCCTGCAGCTCCACACGCGCGACCCCATACTTCAGATCAAAGAGCTGCCCGACAACGGCACCGCCGTGCTACAAGGCCGATGCGGCAGCACGTGCAACGCACACTGCTCACAGATAGCCATCTGCCATTTGCCCGACGTCGACCCCACCATCACCTACAACCTGGACGACAACGAAGATGCGCGTTGCCAGGTGTGCAAAAAGGCTGATCGCCCCGCCAGCATTCTTCTCTGCGATGACTGCAATCAGGGCTATCACCTGGGATGCCTGCAGCCCAAGCTAACGCGAGTCCCCGACGAAGAATTCTGGTACTGCCCCCGCTGCCTAGGCCTATTGCCGGACGACGACCTCTCCCCCCAGTACCTCGCCGCCTACGAAAACAGGGGCAAACAGCTGGACGGAAAGCGCGCCCTGAAGGTTATCGACGGGAGACTATACGAGGGCACCATACGATGGCTGGGAGCCGCAGAACGCCCTTACGCACTGAAGTGCGAGTACGATGACGGGGACTCAGAGACCTTCACGCTGGCCGAGCTGCAGCAGTATTTGCTGCCTGACAACGCGACAGCCCCGCAAAAGCAGGCAGTGGCCCAGCCACAGCTGGATGCAGAGCAAGCCCTGCACACAGCATTGGCAGCCATCCCAAAAGGCCCACCCAGCACAACCCCCACACCCACGCCCTTCGACAGCCTCCCCAGCACCTGGGACCTCAGCGACAGACAAAACATGCTGCGCGCCACAGCTACCCTCCTGCCAGGGCATTGGGACCCCGCCCACGTCACCAAGCTCGCCCAGCACATACGCCAGCAGGCCCAAGAGCTCTCGGACTCCGCCGCCGCCAATCCCGGCACAGTCAGACACCGCCACCCGATGACGGACGCAGAATGTCAACGCGTTAGCGCAAAACAGTGGGGGACACAACTAGGGGTCACCACCCCCGCCGAAATCGAGCAGTTGGCAGCTCACATCACCTGGCATCCCGCAGACAAGGTATGGGATCCCTACGCCGGCACCGGCGCCATCGAAGCAGCCCTGCACCCACACGGTGTGCCCACGCACTCCTCAGACATCAACCCCGCCATGGCCACTAGCACCCCAGTGGACGCACTGCAGCCCGAAAACGTCAGGCGCATGAACAGCTACAACGTCGTGGTCACCAGCCCTGCCTTCAGGGTGCTCGACATCGCCCTGCCACTGTTGACCATGGGGAGAGAGCTGACGTGCGCCCACGTTCCCCTACACTACGTGTTCGACGCACACGCAGCCAGGCGGAGCTGGCTGTGGGAGCTGGCCACTGCCCAGCGTATGAGCATCTTACTCTGCAAGCAGAAGGGCCCACTCGGCAGGCGCAACGTATGGCTCATCATCGCCGACACCGCCACCACGCTGCAACGGAGGCTCAAGCCACAAGCAGCAGCGTGCTCGATGTCTTTCTGATCACGATCCGCGACCTCACACCAGCCCCGCGAAAACTCCCCATAAGCCCCAACGTCACGTTCCCAGCAGCCCCAACGCAACCTCCCCCAACCTCCAAAAAAAAACTCAACACTCCCAGCAGCCCCAGCACGACATCGCCCGCAGCCCGGGCGCCACTTCCCCAGAAAAGCCCCAAAACTAGGCACGCCCACAGCCGCGGCCGCTCAGCCACGGAACTACGAGATCAGCACGCCCGCAGCCGCAGCCGCTCAGCTGTCAACGACGAGATCAGCACGCCCGCAGCCGCCGCCGCTCAGCCGCTAAACTACGAGATCAACACGCAGCCAGCCGTATCCAAATCGCCTCAACCACCGCCACCACAACGCCCCGCCCCAACACACACACTACGCTGTCCCCATCTTAACCAGCAGAAGGCTCCCTGCCCAGTACGCCCTCAGCTGGGGGGGGGGATATATCTAAATTTTCCCCCCGCAAACAGCACGCGCGCCCTGACACCGCCACCCCGCAAGCCCAACTCCTCTGCAGCCGTGCCACCACGCCACCCGCCACGACACATGACCGGTCATAATCGCGACAGCGCACCACAAACAGCGCGCGCGCCCGGATACTGCCACCCCGCACGCCTAACTCCTCTGCAGCCGTGCCACCACACCACCCGCCACGACACTTGGCTGTTCATAATCGCGACAGCTGTCACAACTATGGACACGCTCAACCATAGGGTCGAGGGGGGGAACCCCTTCGCAACCCCCGACAGGCTCTCCCCCCCGCTGCCCCAGCTCAGCCACACCCCTGCCACCCCTCAGACAGTCATTCTCACGTTCACGCTCGGTTGTCACCATTTTCCCCCACTCTGCAACACCATTTTCCCCCAGTTGCGCCAGTGTGCTAGTTATACTAGTCAATATATAATTTATACCAGCCACACCACCGCCCCGATTTCGCACTTAGATACCACCAGCGATCCACGTCAGCCAGATATAAATCTTGCTTCAGCGAGCCACCAGGAAAGCAGATGCCAGCACCCACGCCTGAAGGCGAGCCCTTCTGACCGCTGCCCTCACAGGGGCAAATCTCACAGGCCCATTCCCTTTTGCGAGTCGAACCCCCGTGAAACACGCGATCAGTGTGGTGCCCCTCAGACAACCCCTTCCTCACAATCAGTTATCCGCCCGATGACGCTTGTCACGCATTTAATTATACCCCAAAACACGCCAATGCGCTACAGTACGACTCGTCACGACAACAGCACCCTCGCACAGCAGCCACGGACGCCACCCATGACATATCAGCCGTTACATTAACCCAAAACACCACAGTCAGTTATTCAGCAGCACGACAGCCACGTCATCGCGTACGACAACAACGCCAAACTCGAGTTGTGTTCGCTCAGACCTATTTCCTGTTCTACAAAATGCTTTCTCTCAGAAGTGCTCACGCTCGCGCGAGCTGGATGACAGTCCACCGGGTGTCACACGACGTCCGCCGGACCAGGCTGAGCCCATCCACGGCCTCGTGAAGATCAAGAAATATCACAGGCACCATAGCATCTCATCCGCGCCACGTGGACGAAGTCTCCGGCTCGCCGCACCGGATCACAGCTGGCACCTGCAACGCCGACGAGAGCAACGCGAAGCGCTGCGCCGCGCCCCAAGCGCGGAAGTTCACGGCGACTCGACACTGACGCACCACATGTGACATCACGTCACAACAGCAGCTAGCGTCAGAATGTAGTATCTCAAGAGTCACCAACGGGATGTAGCATTTGGCGACAGTTCAAATGAGGAAACAGATCGCTGATTGGAGAAGGCGAAACATCGCGAACCGAAAGGACACAAAATGCCTAACTGCAGCTATAGGAAACGAGCCTCTTAAGAAGAATAGAGACCATTTTCAAACATTCTGCGGATAAACCTGAACCTTTCAAAATCATCTTGGCCGTGCGTAAATTTGTATTGAATATATTTTTCCTCGCTGAATTCACAGCGACCTTGCAAATCCTCACGCACCCAGCGCCCGTTTGAATCAGTCAGGGACAGCTTGTCCGATACCCGCTCCATACGTAACGCATAGCGTAGAGTCAGCGACCCCCGAATTCGCAACCTCGCTCGCGCTGCCATACCGCTTAGGCGTAGATTCACACTCGCATAACCGAAGGCGAATTCGCAGTGCTAAAGGCAGCAGCTCTACGCAGACGAGGTAAGCCCGAGGCACCGTGTGATATGTGAAGGCTTTCCGTGTTTTCTCGCGAGGAACGGGCAGTCGTGCAGGAACTCGCTATGCCCACGAGGAGCTCGGAGCACCTTTGAATTCACGTTACAGCAATAAACAGGCGCGCGAAAGTATACCTTGAATTCATGCGTGCGTGCGTGCGTTTGCGGTATGTGTGCGTGCCGCAGCTCCGCGCTAACTTCACTCACTGACGCCGTTGCTGCTTTCTTCTACGTGTTCGCACGAAGACATCCTCTTCGTCGTTTACGGTCACTTTTCTTTACCAAGTTCCCGAGGGAATTCTCAGGTGAGGCGCGTTAGTTCGCACTCTCGTGAATTCCCATCCTGAAAGTGTTGAGAAGGTGTACGGTAACAACGCGACAGCCAGCGGCTTTCCCTTTTCAAACAGCCCGAATGCAGCTCAAATATGGAAAGTCGGCACACTCGGCTAAGCTCGGCTGCTTTCGCCGACGTCTCAGCTCAACACCTTTGACGACCTTTCAAACGTCAAAGAGACGACCGCTTTTCTTTCCGGGCTCCTTTTTGCTGCTTTTAAGTGTGCATTCACGCGCTTTCCGGCTGTATGACTGCCGAGTGGATTCACCACACTCGACCTCTGCACGAACACCATGAATTCCCAAATATCGTCCGACTGGGTACTTTTGCTGACGTGGACTGAGTCGACCTCTGTGACCTCTGTGCCGACTGCCGTTGCCTGCTTTGTGCATTCCCACTCGGGCTGGTCGGCCCGGCTCGGGGGCTGAATTCAACTCTTTCAACCAGCCCGAGCGAGCTGTGAATTTGATCTCTGCTGGCCGCTGGACCTGGGCTTCCCTTTCAAAGTCTTGCCCACCACTCCACTCGACTTTCGCTGCGAAGTTCTACTTCTGGCTTTCCCCTTTGGGGATTTCCTCACTGACCAGGCACCTTTTCGTCAGGTTGCCCGTCAGGGCCTTTGGGGATGCACAGACAGCCACGTGCACTTTCGAAATTCCCAAAATTGAGCCTTTTCAAGGATTCTGCCGAGTTTTCTGAACCTTCCACATTCCATAGATATATCTAAAAATTTTCCCCCGCAAACAGCACGCGCGCCCTGACACCGCCACCCCGCACGCCCAACTCCTCTGCAGCCGTGCCACCACGCCACCCGCCACGACACATGACCGGTCATAATCGCGACAGCGCACCACAAACAGCGCGCGCGCCCGGATACTGCCACCTCGCACGCCTAACTCCTCTGCAGCCGTGCCACCACACCACCCGCCACGACACTTGGCTGTTCATAATTGCGAGGTGGACACGATACGGGTCGTACACAACCATTTCCAATAATGACTACACCTCCTTCACTTCTAACTTCACCTTCGCCTGCTCAAAGCACTCGAGCTGCTCGAAGACTCTCTGCAGCAAGCCCTGCTGCAGGGCCATCAGGGGCAAGCCCTGCTGCAGGGCCATCGGCGGCAAGCCCTGCTGCAGGGCCATCAGGGGCAAACCCTGCTGCAGGGCCATCAGGGGCAAACCCTGCTGCAGGGACATCAGAGGCAAACCCTTCTCCAGGGCCATCAGGGGCAAACCCTGCTGCAGGGCCATCAGGGGCAAGCCCTGCTGCAGGGCCATCAGGGGCAAACCCTTCTCCAGGGCCCTCAGGGGCAAACCCTGCTGCAGGGCCATCAGGGGCAAACCGTCTCCCATCAGCGGGCCCTGTATCTCCTGCAGCTGGAACTCCGCAGCGGCAACCTGCTGCATTCATCATGGATCAGGATGCTGAGGCGATTGTTTCCCCTTTAAAGACTCCGAAGACCGCCGAAGAAACCGAGGCAGAGGAGCAAAAAAAACAGGCTGTCATTCGCAAGTATGCATCTTCCCTCCTGAGATTTTCTTATACCACCATTGCTTTTTTTGATGGTGTATGTGCATTACTAAAACCAAGTATACGTTGCTTCTGTGGGCCATCAGGACAATCGATGACATGCATAAGTTGGTCGACCATAATAATCCATGTGCGACATCGTGGAAAATCCCCATCCTGTACATCGATGATGCAGAAGGAGCGTATCGCCCTCGACCACTGGACGAACATCACGCCCAGGCTATTGCCGAAATGATGTACTGGAACCCACACACCGGTTCGGGATCTCCAGCCCTGATTTCCGTCATAGAGAATCAAGACGATCCAACAAGCACCAACCCAGAGACATTCGTTTGGGCGGCCATCGCGCAAGGCAGATACAGGTAAGACCCATTGCGTTGATGGATGCATGCATATGTGTTCCAACTTACACTTTCTTTGTTATTCTACAGATTCACCTGCTTTGGACATCAACATTTGCTGGAGGCAAAGCGTCGCTGCGTCAAGGCGGATGAAGCAAAGCACGCAAACCATGAAAATCGAACGGAAGCGTTTCAGTTCATCGAATGCCGTCTCTTCATGAACTTGAGCGCCATCGAAATGAATCAGGTGTGTCTCACTCATGCCAGTTTTCTCAGGTGCTTCTCAGGGCTTACATACTCAAGTGTTTAGGAGGTTTACGGTCGGCCAGCTTCTCAGCTATAGTCATGATCCGTGCAATTCGTTTGCGCACGCAGCTTGGGAATGAGCAGAACAACATTGACGCCTACATGAAGCACCGCAACATCACGGAGATCATTCTTGGCATGCGAAAACACGTGGAGAAACTGATGGCTGACCCCAGCGAGAGAGACGCTGCAATGAAGAGGTTTGAGAACCTGATTTTCAGTCAGGTGCCGCCGAAGCAGACCTTGAATCCCGAATTCGAAACGGCGCTGAAGACGCAGGTGTTCAATCACCAGAAGCTGAATGCAGACAAGAAGAACCCGCATTGGGCTGCTTGGGCTATCTCGGTGCAATCGCACAACTTGTTCAAACAACTTCAGAGAGGTGCTGCCATTTTTTGTGAATCCCGTCTCAACATTATTCTTATTTGCTCTTAGGTGTTTTTTGCAGTAGCTAACTGACGATTTGGTATTTCATGTTTTCGCTTTCAGTGATGAAGGCCCACAATGAAGGGGCGCTAGAGGGAGTTGACCCGGACGATGAAGACGCCGGCACGGAGACGACCTTGGCCACGGTTGGGTCATCTCGCAATAAGCCCAAACGTAAACGTTCAAGCGGTATGTCGACCGGCACAACTGACCTCAACGCACCAACGACCAAGCAGCCTAAATGGGACCCCACATCCGGAAAGCCGATCGTCTACCATGATCTGCCGAAGGGGTTCTATGATACCTGGGCCCCCTTGACCGAAGGACACTTACGTGAGATCACTGAGCTCGTCGACGAAGCCGTCATCGAACAGAAGTACACGGTCAAAGATGTGATCAACCGTATCGCCGAGATCAAGACTCTCAACAATGTTCGAGAGAACCTAATGCTGCTTGCCTCAGATGCTCATAAACGATTCAACATAACACACTCCTTGGAATCGACACCGGCCTACCGGCAACTGAGCTTTCTCAAGAAAAACCGGCATTCTATGCAGAACTTTCTGCAAACACAACCGAGAGGGTTCGAAAACAACGTATACGACATAAATGCACCCTGCTTCATTGCTTACCTAGATGAAGATGGGTATCCCATACCTAAGGAAAGGAAACCAGTGGATGCTGTCGTGGATGCCGATGCTCCCGAGTCGAAGTTCTGGGATCGTAAGATGACCTACGGTGAGCTGGATGGCGAGATCAATACGCTGCAAAAGAAGCTTGACAGCTTTACGTTTCCCAACCCAGAACACGACTGGAAGAAGTTTTGCGACTATTTCCCAGGGGCTGGGGATGAGAGAGAAATACGTACATTACTGAAGGTAATTTACCTAAGTTGCGCCCTCTGATCGTCCTTCACGATATCTGATTTTCTCATATCGGCTTGCGTGTTCAATTAACGACGGGGTTTGTTTACAACTGTACCAGGCGGGAGTGGTGCCCCCGAAGGTCTCCTGCAAGAACGAGCAGGAGAACCGGAAATTTCAATTTGAATCACGGCCTGCAAAAGAAAAACAGCGGCACGAGGCGAAGATAGAGAAACTGATCAAAGAAATTCCGAAGGATATAAAGTTCTACTGGAATAATATCGAGAGCGCTGTGTTGCTGAAAATCGGATCGACGACAGCATCGACTGCGGAAAATCTCCTAAAGAATCTTCCAGGTGCGTATCTCGGTTTTATATTCCATTTGTGCACCGTAGCTATGTAATTACTAATCGTTTACATTGCACACAGGTGTGAGTTATCGAATATTGTCAAACGTTCCTGAGGGCCAGCAAGTCGACGATGATGACTACTTCTACACTCACAAGATTCCGCAACTGGTTTTCAAGAAGGACTTTCTTCTGGAGCCCGCATCACCTGAATCCTTCACGACTCTTCCCAGGCTTCCATTTACCGGTTTCATTATGGATTGCGAGTATGCTCTGGACTCGAACAAGAGATGGATCCCGAAACCTCTCTTAGCAGGAGAGTTCAAGCAATTCCTACAAAACTTCAACACTTTGACCACGTGTGATGATTGGGTAGGGGGATGTTTCTGTGGCTTCCAACAACACCACGAGTTCTTCGAAGCCGCCAAGCAGTTTTGCCATGGGAACGCCGAAAAGATGTTCTGGGTGAAACCTTTGAGCAGATCGAACATGATGGCCTTGGAATCCTGCGTTGCGCCACGGAACTACGCCAACCGTATGGAGTGCTTTGTCTTGTGTTACTACGTCAAGGAAGCAACACCTACAGGTCCGTAGATGTTAAGTTACGTACAATTCTGTGATTGCCTTTTGGCGTCTAAGCATGGGCAATCTGACTAAGCAGGGCTGATTGCTCTCGCAGACGAAACCCACCCAGCCGTGCATAAAAGACTTCCCTGGATGAAGAACTTGATTAGAGTTCTCGGTGAGGAGGAGAATGCGGATAGTGATGTCGTCGATCAGCAGTTCTTGGCTTCTTGCCGAACCAAACACCTGGGAATATGCCCCTGTACACTCGTCGAAATTCGCCAATAACTCCGAGGGAAAAAGAATTAACAAACACCAGAAGCCGCTGAAGCTCATCCACGACCTCATCAATATCCATATGCGAGGTCCTGAGTTAGAGGGGGAAGCGAGGGGGAAATCTGCGTACGAGGGGGTGTTACCTCTTCATCACGAACATCACTTCATCTTGGATGCGTGCTGCGGTTCGGGGACCACTTCGGTAGCCGCCAACATGTTGGGATTGGGTTCCGTCGCTTTCGATAGGTAAGCATTCATGTCTACATCCATTTTTTTTTTTTGAAAAAATACTTTGTATATCGGTTTAACAAGTGCTGGTGTCTTGGATGCAGGGAGCAAGGTATGGTCGACTCAGCGAAAGAGCGCATTAGGTTTCCTGATGGATTTTTTTCTTTGGCCGACGAAGTGTTGAGCAAGCAGGAATATGACGAGGTGAAAAGGCAGAGAGAGGCACATCGTAAAGAGCAAGAGAAAGTCGAGAAGGAGCGGGGGAAGAAGACGGCGGTCGAAATGAGGGAAACGGAAAATGCCGCCAAGCAGCAGGAGGCCGAGGCCGCCAAGGCCGCCAAGAAACAGCAGGAAGATGCCGAGAAGGCCGCCAAGAAACAGAAGGCCGAGACCGAGAAGGCCGCCCAGAAAGAGAAGGCCGAGACCGAGAAGGCCGCCAAGAAAGAGAAGGCCGAGACCGAGAAGGCCGCCAAGAAACAGCAGGAAGATGCCGAGAAGGCCGCCAAGAAACAGAAGGCCGAGACCGAGAAGGCCGCCCAGAAAGAGAAGGCCGAGACCGAGAAGGCCGCCAAGAAAGAGAAGGCCGAGACCGAGAAGGCCGCCAGGAAAGAGAAGGCCTAGACCGACAAGGCCGCCAAGCAACAGGCAGCCGCCGCGGCGGGGCCTATACCTAAGCGGCAAGCACCTAAGGCACAAGGCGGAAAGCCGGAATCCGATGCCAAGAGACGTAGACGGCAATGATGATTCCC
>LGRX02008430.1:0-24598 GCA_001247695.2 Cymbomonas tetramitiformis
TGTTTTTTTCGCTGCGGCTAGAGCTGCCCCCACTATCGCAGTGCGACTTTCATGCCTAATCATTGTGAAACTAGAAGCACACCCGCGACCCTTGTGGCACATAACTCCATCGGAGTGCATATACTTGTCGATAATGGGGATTGGATCAATCAACTAGGCACATATCGCTGACTTTTTCCTCGCGCAAATGACCGCCACTTCAATGACTGCTCACACCGTTGAAACATCCCCAGCTTTCCCACCACCGAGGTGCGAAGTTCATACCTGCCATGATACTGTATGCTTAAAGCCCTTGCAACTCATATATCCCCCATAGTTGTCAAGACATGCACTTTTCGATAAAGCATTCGTTTATATATACTGTTAGTATTACCGTATCCCCCAGCACTGTGGTTTCCCTTACAAGTATGATCCCAGTGTCAAATACAGATATATAGTAACATGAGTATGCACGTGTCGTTATAGAAACCAGAATCATGCTTGAAGTTTGTACTGTGAGCAAGCTATCGAGCTGGTAATGTTCTACTTTTTGTTTGATATACGACCGCACACAGAGGTGTTCTCACAAAAATACCTCGAAGTGAGTAAGTTATTTCAACCTGACGGTAGTGAAGTGTCATACGTTAGACAAGTTCCACGATTTGCTACTGGCTACTGAGTTGATCGAGTATGTTGGGCACCCGGACAAGATAAGTATGTCCTCAGCTCGAAAGCAGGCCAATTTTAGAGTTTAATGGGTCAACCGGAATCCACGGTTTGGCTAATAACATGGATAACTTGAGAGAGTTGGGGGGAAACTATTGGTATGCAGCGCTTGTTTTCTGAAACCAAGCTACTGACAATTGGCTTCAACCGGGGCCAACATCAGGATTTAGGAGAGTTTACAGAGCAACCCCAAAAAGTGAGGCAAGCATGCGCTAGTGCAAACAAGGCATCTTAAAGAAACCAGTCGAGTGGGTGGTTCATAAGAGAAATATGATAAGGCTTGAACCACAACGTATCTCTTGACGCGTAGCTGAGTAATCAACACCCCAGTATGTCCCTACCGCTAGTTGCTCGCAGATTGTCAAGAACAACGCATACGCAAGCAGATGCCCCTGCCAGGACCTTGCCGCATATGAAAGTGCTTACAACACTCGACAGATATCGTTGCTGCGAACGGGAAACTTAACAGGCGTGTCATCGAGGCTTAGCGGAGGTTGTTTCACTTCAAGAGCGTGATTCTACGCCGGCACCCGTGCAGCAGGACACAGCTCCACGAGGGCCAATCATCTCCAACTACTATTGCACCGCAACCGTTGCACGTACCCTCAAAACACGCAGGTTGCTCAGTTTAAGCAATATTCTGCATCACGCTCCGGCCGTGCGCAGCAACGCACATGCTCATGTCCGAATAGTCGACCTCCCTTTTGGCTCATAACAGACGTGTGCATCCCGACACTTGTCACTTCTCAGGTCATAACAAACCAACTCACCACTAGGCTTAAGTGGCTTCAAAGGAGACTGGAGACCAGTGCTATCGCCGAAGTCGTGCCAGCAGCTCACAGAGTGTACGTGACCCGACCACCACCACAGGAGAGAAAAAGTCTGAGAAAAGGTGGTGTTTATACAAACACCTTTTGTTGACGCGTTGTGACGGTGGGTAAGGCGCTTAAGCACTGGTAAACTTGGTCACTGCCTTGGTGCCCTCAGAGACCGCGTGCTTCGCGAGCTCGCCGGGCAGGATCAGGCGCACACCGGTCTGAATCTCGCGGGAAGTGATGGTTGGCTTCTTATTGTACCTCGCCAACTTGGCAGACTCACCAGCAATCTTCTCGAAAATATCGTTGATGAAAGAGTTCATGATACTCATGGCCTTGCTAGAGATACCAGTGTCAGGGTGCACCTGCTTGAGCACCTTGTAGATGTAAATCTTATAGGACTCCACAGACTTCTTTGACTTTTTCTTCTTGCCATCAGTAGGCTTGGCGACAGTCTTCTTCGCCGGGGTCTTCTCAGCCTTCTTTGGGGGAGCCATTTTCAGGTATGAAAGATTGGGTGTGGTATTGCAGGGAGTAAAGTTTGTGTTTTGCAATGTTGACCTGAATTTGGTTCAAGTTATAGCCGAGACACGCGGTCGTAAAAGTGACGACTTCCGGATCATCACGCAAGCTGAGAGTGAGGTCTTCATCGACCAATGAAAAGCAATTTATACAAGAGTGCAGGATCGATAATCTTTGTCAAACCCTGTCAATTGCCAACATCGATCTTTGGAAATAACCTTGAGATATTTTGATTGGCCATTCGACTGGCCCTGTCCGTCCCAGATTTCAAGTCACCAGCTCAGGAAGCTTTTAAAGCGTTGGCAAGACACATGTTTGTATTACAACCCTCAGGAACTCACACCAGCACCAGTACTCTCAACTTCAAGTAACTAATCAAACATGTCTGGCCGCGGAAAGGGAAAGTCTGGGAAGAAGTCTGTGACTCGCTCGGCGAAGGCGGGACTCCAGTTCCCTGTCGGCCGTATTGCCAGGTATCTCAAGGCAGGCAAGTATGCCACTCGTGTGGGCGCGGGTGCCCCCGTGTACCTTGCCGCGGTGCTTGAGTATTTGACCGCCGAGGTCCTCGAGTTGGCTGGTAACGCCTCTCGTGACAACAAGAAGACCCGCATCGTCCCCCGTCATATCCAGTTGGCCGTGCGCAATGACGAGGAGCTCTCCAAGCTTCTTGGCCAGGTCACCATTTCCGGTGGTGGCGTGCTTCCTAACATCCATCAGGTGCTTCTCCCTAAGAAAACCGGCAAGAAGGCCGAATAAACAGTCGGCTTAGTCCTCTAACAAAACTGGTGTTGTTTAAACACCATCAACCTGTGTAGTTATTTTACCTTGAGAGCCCCGGGCCTTCCGGCGGAGCTGATGGTCTCCGACCGCAAGAGTGGTGTTTCCCTGCTTTCTTAGCCCTCGAGTTCGGTGAGTTGCTTTCGTGATGGCAGTCCGATGGCCGCCTCCCACATAACGTGGCAATATAGGCTCGGCCAGGGGTATGCCTTCGCAGATGGTACCGAAACCCACCAGATGTGTTTGGATAGTCTGTCAAAGATGGCTCGGCAAGTTGTTCAGACGGTAGCTATGAGATCACAGAATTGAATCCAAGGGAGAGTGCCGGCGGCTGAAAGGCCATCTGGCCCATCTGACCTCTCCCCCTTTCGACTCGAGACGCGCCAGGCTTGTAGCATCCGGTTAACGGGATGGTTTGAGGAGCCTGTCTCATTTTCTGCAACCCACGTTCGCAGATACCTTGTCAAGGGCGTTAGAAAACATGAATTGGGGTAGCCATTGCCTGCAGCGGCGTAGCGCATGCTTCTTGACTTAGCTAGCAAGGTTACGTGCACGGTCCGTGCATAATCCGCCAAGTTATGTGTTAGAAACTAGAAACCACAGATAGGCTGCCGAAGCTTTGTTCCTCGGGGGATCTGAACTCTCCTTTGACCTAATGGATTCACGTTCTGGGGGGGGTGCGGCCCCTCTCACCACCTGAAAACCAAGTCTTTTGTGGGAGGTGGGAGCTTACTATCGCCTACCGATATAGTGACGGCCGTATGCACTTGAGGTCCATCTCGGAGACCCAAAATTGTAAGCTTGTGCATTTGTGGCGCTATGTATGGTATTCGTCTCCTACAATAGCGTTCATAACATAAGATGTTAAATCTCCCACGACCCCTTGCATGAAAGGGTTGTTCACTTCTGTCCCTTATCTGCACGTTAATGGGTTTGAGGATCATCTCTCGTCCCTATCTATAGATCTGTAACACGCGTAAAGGCCGGGTCTCGACCGTGGGGCACTCTTTCCTTTGCGTGCGTGAAAATGGTTCCACGGGGTATTTCCTGCCGGAATCTTTACCGTGATAGTGTCACTGCACTCAACAGTCACAGTGTTACACAACGTACTCCCGGATTCCAACCCGTGTCGCTGTCACTTGGGTCACGAAACAAGAACTAGGATGTCAATATCACTTTTCATATATGGATCATAGTCTTAGGATAGCGTTGACTAGTCGCACGACTCAGACCACAACCGTTCTAGTCCGAATTGACATGTGACATTGTGTGTCGTCACGAACCTAAACCGTAGGCTAGTTTTTGTCGGTCGTGGTGGCAAATTTCCCCACTGGCGACAAAAAACTCCTATGGCGACAAATTTCCCACGTTACTTACCGTGACGGCAACCGAGTGGCAACCCTCTGCCACGTTTTCCAACAGGTTGCCGATTGCGGGGCGGCGGCAGTACGGCAGTATAGTGCGCCAACGGTGGTGATGGCTTGGCGGAGCGACGGGGGACGTGAATGGCTCCGCCTAAGGCTTCGTTGCGGAGAAAGACTCTGACGAGGACGACGAAGATGGCGTTCTAGGTGAGCTCGGGAAAATCATGGAGCAGGTTCGCGATGTGGAGCGGCGTGCAAGTATGTCACTCATGCACGCAAGCCTCCTTTCACTCTCCCATGTGTTCGATATGCTACCGCGTAAGCGCGTATACCAAACACGACACACCTTTGCATATACATTATAATTAGTGTTAGCGGGAACAACATATTTTTCGCGCGATTAAGATTCATCCGAAATTAGGATGTTGGCGGTTTATACCGCTGCGGTGAGGGAGGGCCGGGTAATGGGCGTGATTCGAGCCAGCCATCATCTCGACTCACACCCAGTAGGGACACATAGTGCACAACATGAGAATATCGCGCATGTCATATAAGAATACCAAAATCATATTGAGCATCCGGCAGTGTACTGCTCGAGGCCGCTCTAACCGGTGCAAACGGCTATGACCCCTGAGTCAGATGAGTCCATCCTGAGATAGTGACTAGTGTTGGATGTGACACAGTGCGGACTCCCGAAACTGTCACTTGTCACTTCCTATAGTAGGCTGGGTGACCGTCACCAGTACGGGTGCGAAACAACCGTTAGGTATTTATGTTTACCTCCTTTATATCAAACACACTTTATCGTTCTGATCCCGAAACCCTCAACTCAGGGTTTAATCTCAACTATATAGATATATCAGTAGACCTATATATCTAGCAGGTTTGGCCACACTTACGCTTTATTTAGCCACTGCGAGATTGCCACTATGAGTGGCTGAGTCCAGACGCTTGGGATGGAGTGAGGCGCTCCGTTCGTGAGAGTGCCGGCAGTCACGGGCATGGCCTAAATTATGTGGGTTGATTTACGACACGCCGAGGCGCCTTGAGACAAAATTTTTTACGGAATTTAACGTTGGATTGGTTTGCGTAATCTGGTTGGATCCCACACCGCTGCGTATTGGCCGCCTATAACCACACGACTTTCTGGAATTTTGCGATCTCTCCGGCTGCTATATCGACGACCCGCACAATCATTTCTTGGCCGCTCACGACTGCCGTTTCTCTCACTGCCTTGCCTCACTCCGCCCCTTCAGTCCTTCTTCATCATGGTTGCCGCTACCAGAGCCACCTCTAGCATGGCGCATCGCCGCCGCGCATTAGCCACGATTCTTGATTCAGAGGCTGTGAGATTCGCCGACACTCCAACCACACCGCCAGCCGTTGTGCCGGCTGCAAATTCAGCGGGAGCTACGTTCCTTGCTGCAGTGCGGACCCTTCAGCGAGAGCACTTCGACATGAAGGTATCCAAGGCCGTCCGTCAAAAGTTATTCGAGAGCAAGGAAGGGCGATTTTCCAGCGCTAAATGCCACGCGTCAGCACTCTTCACGCGGATGGTATCTGCGCTGCAGAGTGCAGACCGCGTTCGTAACGGAAGCCATCGGTTTCGCTCCCCTTTTCTTGCTGGACAACGCGACGCTACCCATCCGCGTGGAGGCCAACCATTTGTTGTTCTCCGCGCTCGAGCTGATGATCGACCCCAACTCGCCAGCAACGGATTGGATGGACTCGCCTCATTCCAGCTTTCCGGCTGACGGTAAGCGTGTGCTTCTCGAGTTCGCCCGCCGCATGATCCCGTCCGGTGACCCCTTCCAGGGGCAATCGGACATGCTTGGAGTGCGCATTGCTGCGGGCATTGACCCGGATGACGCTATCGGGGACTTCAATGCCGTGTTGAAAGCTGCGAGGACGAGGGCAACCCTATTGGACGAGGACGTGAAGGCGCTTTTCATCAAGGCGTTGGACACCGCCTTCTACCAGCCGGTGGTGTCACGACTCCTACTACACGATCAACGAGCCACGCATGACCTTCTCACTATCCAACAATGGGTGCGGGAATGTTACGCGGCACAATTCATGTGAAGGCCGGTACCACCACCGCGTCCGCACACCGTTACTCGCATGGCAGGCATTTCATGGAGCGGGGCGAGGGCATCTCCGATGACCCCAACTCCGATCTCGCGGACTTGAGGACTTTGGTGCTGGACCTCAAGAGGCAATTGACTGCTTTCACCGCCTCCGACGGGTCCGCGCCTTCACCGCGCGGGTACACTCCACGCGCGGACAAGCCGGACCGGCGGTAGGGTATTTATGCGGGAATAGATTAAGCCAAAATGAGGAATATAAAAAAAGTGATGTTATTCGGGAATATATTATATGTCACATGCCATCTATCGTTTGTACTATCAACTATGCACTATCACTAGGTACCGCGGAGGTACAAGCGGTTCAGCGTGTGCAATATTTTGCGTCTGGCACACCCCCTTCTTCTAAACAATTTATTGCATGTAGCATGAAGCATACTTTTTTCCACCATTCGATTCTAAAGCGTTTGTATTCATTAGGTGAATACCTTTCGTTTGAGCTATCGATTGGCCCCATCCGCAACCGCATCAGCTTAGCATTCAGTCGCGACTGCAAGCTAAGCTGGTGCGGTGCTGAGATCTGGGTATCTAGGACCCCAGACAGCCCTGCCAGGCAGGCCCCTGACCCCCTGACTCGAATCCGTCCAGAGGTAGTGACTGTGACAACTGTGTCACTGGTCAGTAGTTTCCGACACGTGCCGTTCCGACCGAGCGAGGTTGTATGTTTCCATAACTCAGTAATATGTCACTCTTTTATCACACTTTATATTCAGTTTCGTCTCTATCACTGTATTCTGAAAACTTATATCGGAGATATACCCGTAGTATATCGACAGGTCGTGGCCCCATCCACGCTATTTCCACTTACTTGTTTGGCCATGATTGGCTAAACACCACCGCTTGAGTAGGTGGTGCGCCCCATGGGTGCGCGGTCGGTCTTAATCGCGGGAGGTCTGTGATGTGATGTTAGGCTTGGCCGCGCACCACGGCTTACGGGCGACGCATTTATTTGTTACGGTGAGGCCACTCCTCGGAGCCGATTGTCGCGATTTGATCACCCCGACACCGAGCAGAACCGCGATACTAGTTGACATCGACATCTACTTTTCCGCCTTCACAGTCACGCGTATGGCCTTCCTGACATGTCACATTCTGATCTCCGCCGATTTCACGACCGACACGCACCCGGCCTAGCACTTTCCTACTCTATAGGTATTTTGAAAATGGAGACAAGAAACAAAAGTACATGACGTATCGTGCTCTCTTTATTGATTTTATCCCATAAATAATTTCTAAATCGCGTCACTCGACGTCAAACGACAAATCCAATTAATAAATAAATTTGGCCACGTACACACGACACGACAACCAATAGTTTGGAAATTAATTAAAGTCATCGGTTCTCGGCCATGCGACAACTGCAATCGACAAAACCAATTAAGAAATAACACTCGATGCTGAATGACGTACGTCAACCCACAAGCCGCAATTCCAACAAAAAAATAAAGTTACCGTAAGCGCTCGGGCCACGCCATGGACCCACCGTGTATCATATGCGCCACGAAGCGGAAGACGGGTCTGATTGCTGATGGTGAGGGGTGTGTCTGCACCAAAATTTCGAGGGGTACCATGTTCCTTGCGCACCGCGCCCTAGAACGCCAACCACAGAGTACGCTATCGAGCTTCGTGAAATGCGTGAAACCGAGTGACGTAAACCCGGACCCTGAAGTCAGACGCCCACCCGCACCGGTCCTTCAGCGCACGGTTCCTGAGCGTTACCTTAGGTTTTATGAAGGGCTTCTCACCAAGTCCGCTGCAGAAGCTGTCGGTCGTCCTAAAAAGACAGCCTTTCATAACGGGACGCTTGTATATTTCGGCTTGTATATGTGCCGAAACTCAATCCTATTCGGCTTATAAGAGGGTGCAGTCATAATGATAGGGCGGACCAGCACTCAGGCCATAAAGTACCAAACGACACGCGGCGGCTTATAACAAACCACAACCATAATAATTAATTACATTGATGCGACCATAGTCTATGTGACAAACAATAAAAGCAAACAGTCGGAATTAAATAAGATTTCTACGAAAACCAATCGCAACAAATAAACAAATAGTCCGGTAAACAAATAACAATTCCGCCGCGACTGTTTGTGACTGATAATAATTTATTTCTAGGAGGGGGATAAAATCAATAAAGAGAGCACGGTAAGCTTTTGAAGGAGTCCGATTTGGACTCCTCCATCAGGCTCCCCGACGCGGTGCGCGATTCCCCGACGTGCCGCACGCCACCGGTTGTCGCGAACTTATGCACGAAGCGTCCACACAAAGCACAACCCTCTAGCCCTACTACTAGACAGTCTTACTTATTGTCAGTGCCTATACAACACTAGCTCGACTCTGCATATGTTTCCTTATATGACTGCACAGTTATCTTGCTACTGTAACTATACAAAATCTCAAAATTTTTGATATCTCTTTATCTCTTCTCACAACTTGTGCAAGCTCTTTTTCTCAACATGAAAAAGACTGTTAATTACAGTTCTGACGCAGTCGCACAAGGACAAGTCCACAAATGTATATCTTTACAAGCAGAAGAATACTGTATCTTACTAATTATCTCATAACACTGCTGTTTTCGCGGTCTTAAGCGAGTCCTGGCTATTCTCGGAATCACTGTTACGAAGGCAAAACAAAAATGAGCGTCTGGCTCACCCTGCTACGCCGCCCCACTTATTCTCGCTATCTCCAAACAAGTGTAACACCCATCCGTATTTCCGTATCTCGTCACTGTCATAACTCCTCGCGCGTATCGTACTGCGCGTGTCATACGTTCGTCACAGAGACTGCTACAGCAAGCGTCACAACCCGGCTGAGGTACACGATAAGCCGTGGTTTGTGACAGCTGTCGCGAACTTATGCACGAAGCGTCCACACAAAGCACAACCCTCTAGCCCTACTACTAGACAGTCTTACTTATTGTCAGTGCCTATACAACACTAGCTCGACTTTGCATATGTTTCCTTATATGACTGCACAGTTATCTTGCTACTGTAACTATACAAAATCTCAAAATTTTTGATATCTCTTTATCTCTTCTCACACTTGTGCAAGCTCTTTTTCTCAACATCCCCCATCTGTAGCTGCCACTGGTAGCACAGACATTAAACAAGAGCTTGCTCAGCATCTTCTGTCGTAACGCCATCCATTGCGAACTTGCCCATGCTGAAGGTAAACATACCCACTCCAGAAGCTTCTCCTCCTCGCAACATCCTGGCTCTTGTCAAAGGGTTGCGAAACACCATGACCCACATGCATCTTCTGCCAATAGGTCCATGCTCTAAATGTCCAATCACATGTAAACGTCCAGCGTGACACAGCTTACGAAAGTATTGTGCCCTGCTCTCTGTCATATCTGTCATGTAGTGCGATGGCACATGAATACAAGCCACCACTCGGCTGGCCAGTACTGCCAACGGCAACGCAATATCCAGCACTGCGAACCAGGGTGAAGTCACCACCGCGTCACACACCCCATACTTCTCCTTCCAGGCTCGATAATTGCCCGGTTGTAAAGCATTAAGGGCTTCGTGCCACTTCAACTGCGGATTCCAATCATTATTCATAACCTTCAGATGAGGCCACTCCAGTGACATAACCTTGCCAATGACACCTGTGCCAGCCCAAGGATCCCATACCTGTGTGATCTTCTCCCAAGTCACCTCGTGCGCCAAACGTCTGACCTCCTGAGGAACTGTCATCACCAACTCTAAGCCCCAATCCAGTTGACTGGCAATCTTCACCTGAGCTCTGCTCAGTTGCGTCACATCTCCTCTCTTCTGCACTTCCTCGGGGCTCATGGCCTGCACCGTGGACGTCTTGCGGAGACTTCTCGCGCGAGTGTGCTGCTCTGCACACTTCCTGCTCAAGATGGTACGATGGCCCTCATGCCAGAATCCTGGCATCACTTCTGTGATCACTCTGCTGAGCTCCTCCTGGTTTCCCCAGGCCACTCTGTCAGGAAGATCCCCCATGCTCCCTTCTTTTCTGAGCATCTGCCGCGAGGTCAGCGCCTGCCATGGGTCTTCACGTCCCGGCCTCACTGCACGATGCGGACCCACGTCTGCAGGCAACAATACCACATCTGATCCCAGCTTCTCTCTCAGCTGCAGCTCCATGGCCGCCATCTTGTCGACGATTGACGCGCTCACCTCGGCGGCAGCTGCCACCACGGTCCCACCTAAGCACTTGGGACATTGCCAATCCCCTTCAGGTACTCCATCCAGCGCTGGATTCAGACACCACGTGTGATAACCACGGTTGCAGGTGTCACACAGCAACATGGCTGCCTCCCCATCTGTCCGCATGCACGCCTCACACGCGAGATGCTTGCTGGGAATGGCTGCACTGCAGTCGTACTGGTCTTTCACTGGTAGCACTTCATTTTTGTCGCATGATCTATTATTTTTGTCGCACCATGCGACACAGCAATTATATTCTGGAGCGACAAAAGTGAGTACGGGACTCATTATTGTCGCAGTGCGACAAACCGTGAGTAGGGGGCTCATTATTGTCGCAGCGACAAAAAGAAGACTGATATTTACGGACAGATAATTTCCGGAAACTTACGGCAGATTCGGGTGTGAGGAAATTATACCCAAGTTTACGGAACAATGCACACAGGCTGGCAATAATTAATTTTAAGAAACAGATGATCACTATTGGGCAAGTCTGGAAGGACAGACGCGGACCACAAGCACAGATTTTCAGGAATCACACGTTATGAATCAGACGCGGGACCACATAATGCAAAATACAGTAATGATATAAAAGTTACTGCTATTAATTATGCACGGCGGTGCAAAAGTATCAGCTCAGGAAAGAGGTTCCAGCTATGGTCCTATCAAAGCTATCGAGCTTGCACTGGCAGGTGTTGCTCTCACTTTGCAGCTTCTGCTGCTATTTTCTGTCGCATAGTCCTCGGACGGTTGGCGGGGAAGGCATCCTCGTTCAAGGTAAAGATGTCAAGCCCTTCCCGAAGGTGATACCCAGCCAAGATGTGCGGGCAGCACTTGCAATGCCAGAACCACTTGCAAGAGCAAGCATCCCCATCCAGTGGGCAAGAAGGATCGTCCACGTTGAAAGTGAGCTCGACGATGTCATCGGAGTACTTACGGATGATGTCGAGGCTTCGGAAGAAGTTGCGGGGATTTTCCCCGCGAACCAGTTGACGAAACTTGGTCACACGTAGGTCAGTGAGCGGTTTGCCGGACGGGGTCTTATTCATGTAGATGAAGTCGATGCCATGGATGCGGGTGGGGTACAAATAGAAGTTGGAACTGTCAGCATCAGGGCAAACTAGCTCGCATGCCATATTCAGGAAGGGGATGGGATAGTTCCCGGTAAGGCCGTGAGAGAAGGTCTCCTTGTTCTTGAAGGCACGGGAATTCAGTAACGCCGGAACCGATTGTGTGAGAGTTTGGTAGTGGGTGGCATTTATAGGAACTAGTCGGCGGTCCTCACGATGCCCGCGTTCATCGGACTGCATGTCGGGCTTAATCCCGGGAATGGTGCTAGCTCCCCGAAAGAACATGATGTGCTCCCCGTGCGTAAAGTTGCGTACGGACAATATGAACGCAGTGAGGCCTAGCAGGTCCCACTCCCGTTTAGCAACGTCGGCGATAACCTTACGCATCTCGAGAGTGAGAGCACCCTCAAAAATCAGTCGATCGTCAATGATCTGATCCCGTAAGTCCTCGGGGACATGCCTGCGAGCAGAAATCAATCACCTTAGTGACAGAAATTGCAATAACTAGCAGCCATGTAGCACTGACAGGAACATATAGTACACAACAACAATAAAACTTACACAAATTCGACATGCTATATCAAACAAATACTAACAGAAGCTATCAAAAGTGTGTAACCAACAGGACTTACCACCGGTCTCGACGCGCCCCATTCCGGAGCTAACGCCGGCCGTCCATGGCGGGGATGGAACACAGGGGCGCGGTCCCACGGCCGGACCGGCGGAGTTGCGCCCCATTAGAGTGTGTTCGCCCGGGCTTTATATCCATGGTTACACACACAACACGGCAGATAGGCAACATATTAACAGGAGCATGAGAGCGGGAACTTACTCATGGACTTTTTCGATGTATTTTCGTCGAACGTGTTCGACATCTTTCAGGGACACCAGGCACTCAAGACTGCCAGGATTGTCGATATTGTTGGCGGCGGCAGTCAGAGACCGCATGTTGTCGCCACACACGATGGAGATCGGTAGGTCGATGGCAAAGGCGATCTTTGCATACTTCATGAGAGCTCGAAGGCCAACCTCGTAGGAAAAAGTAGATTCGCTCTTGGCGATGACGTACATGTAAAGATAGAAAGACTGCCGCGGGCAGTTGCGGGTGTCGTCCATCGTTTTCCACAAGTGAGGCTTCTCGAAAGTGACACCGTCGGTGCCCATATCAATAAGTACGTAGTCGGATTGTGTCTTTCCAAATGAAGCATCGGCTTTGACGGTGAAAACGTTATGAGGAGCATGGCTGGCGTATTCTCGTCGAATATTTTCTCCCAAAACCAGATTGGTCATGGCGATTGCGGGTCCAAACTGATCACTCCTGACAGAACGTGCAAACGAACAAAGGGAAGTCAGTAACATAATAAAGGAGTCAGGCTAACGTAAACAGGCTGACAAGTAGGCAGTGCATTCACTAAAATGTGTACAGCGGATAAACCTCCGGAGCCATGGGGTACAAGCCCATGGTCGTAAGGCGCGGAAAAGTCGCCTTCGAACCGATCAACGGAACTGAACGAAGGTTGAATGACTGGTCCTTACTTTTTAATCCGCGTGTACACACAAAGTGGCAGAAGGGGGGAAACCGTCACCTTTCATAGGAGACGATGAACGAGGCGTGACGCTCTTGGTGAGATGCCCATTGGGAGAAGGAATCAAAGTTGTCGGGCATGGAATGCCTGCTAACATATTCAGTGAGCTGGGCAACGGTGTCAATGGCTTGGCTATCGGCGGCTTTCAATCGGGTAACGTAGTTTTGTACTTGCTTGAGAGTCGGCAGCTCAGCCTTCATGTCGTCAGTCCCATCCCAGAACTTTTTCACGACAGCATCGAGGACGAGGGCGGGCTTTCCACGGTGGAGGGCAGCAATATCGTCCAAGGTAGTTCGAAAACGTGCAGGGATGCCAATCTCTGGCACGCTGGAAAGGGTATTGGCGTGGGGGTAACCGTTTTGGAAAACATCCCATAAACCGGTATGGGGGTCCAAGGCATATTTCTCGGCATACGGGCATGCAAGGCCGTCGGCGGTGGCGTGGGTGTTGCAGCCGTACGTGCGAGAATACTTGGACTGGGTGATACGCCTCAACCGGATCCCGGATTCCTCCCCTTGCTTCCGATGTTCTTGGAAGGAAGACAAAGGGACCCGCCCGGCCAAACGGATCCACGGTGAGCGGTGAGATGGAGCCTGCAAAACACGATCAAACTGTCAGCATCAAAGAAAAAGTAACACGGAAACATGCACAGCAAGTCCGGTCAGTCCTGGCGAAAGGCATGACAGGAACAATTTGGCAGGGCAAGAACAATTTGGCAGCACAGGGAAAACGCATTACCTGGTTCGTGGAAGCCGGAGCGGGAGGGGCTGGCAGGACAGTCTCCATGCCCGTGCTTTTCGCCTTCTTAGGCACCGGGCTTTTCGAAGGCGAGTGGACGGGCTGACTGGCAAGCATAGGGCTGGGCGGAGGCGAGTCCGCAGACAGGTTGCTCGCCGCAGACAGCACCGGTCTGCGGGCGGGCGAAACATTTTGCTCAGAGGAAGGTTGGAAAGGTTGCCGGACGCGAGAGTCATCTCCAGTCTGCACCCCCACATGAACGAACCCAGTGAGAGTGGAGGGCGTGGTAGGAAAGCGGGAGACACAGAAAGGTAACCTGCAGGTTTTCGTGTGACCATTCCTCGGAAATGTCAAAAGCTTGAACCGCTGGAACGAAAGATTTGGCGGTGCCACAATACAACTGCACAGCGCGTAAAACGCGCTCGTGCATTGGCCGTTCGTTCTCGGTGTTCATTGCAGGGTGCGAGAGAAATTATCTGAAAGAAAATTAGTCCACGAAGGATGTGGAAGTCGCAGGATCGCACTGGTCAAGGAATTAAAGGAGCGGGCACGCAGGTCACCTTAAAAGCAGAATCCGCTGCGAAAAATATCTAGAGGATTGTCGGCTCCTCTAGAACACGTCCCATATCCAGCGCTGCGCTGGAAGATGCCAGCGCAGAACATGCGGACAGTCTGGCGGGCGGGAAAAATATCCAGGGAGGAGGGACGGAGCTGGCGGGAAGGTGGTCATGGGGAATGCGAAAAATATCCTTGGCGGGCGTAAAAGGCCGCTGACGACGGGGCGGAAGAAGTGTTTTTTTAAAAAGTACGTGCTGTCTGCCAGGTGTGTGGAGACAGTCGCGGCGGCTTGAACAATGAAGAGTTCTTCAAGATGCGACGTTCAAAAATACGTTTGACGTGATCCGCATGTTCGTTGCCATCGATGACCCCGCTCATGTGGGATGCCGATTGGTTGTCATGATCCGGGGCTCGGGTGGGATGTGCGATTATGCGATGGAGGTCACATGTCTGGTACCATGTCTGGATGCAGATAGCGGACGGAGATAGCGAAAATTCAGAATGAAAGTTGATGACAGTGTTTCGGGTCAACTGTGACACTGTAATGTTCGTCGCAAACCCATGCCATGTCAGCATGTCTGCCAGGTGAATTTTTTTTGTCGTGTCGCAAACCCATGCCATGTCAGCATGTTGCGAAAGTCTGGAACCTGTCGCATCGCATTTGTCGCGAGGGAGCCACACTTAAGGGCTTTTTGTGGTGCAGTTTTTTAATTTACCAATATATAAATCGAAACTGATCGCGTCGCTGATTGGCTTATCCATCGTCTGCAAACCATCTCGTTTTTGTCGTGTGATCCCTTTCCCTTGTCGTCCCATATTCATGGTGCCTATCTCAGGCGCTCGCACTTCTTATTGGCGGTTATGGGCGATCAGTCCAAAACATCTCATGTAAAACACCCTGAAATCTGTAGCACGTGCGCCTTCTATAATTATACAAAAAAACGTGCTCCTTGTACGTGCACAGTCAGCTTATGGTATTTCGCGTGTGACCCATATTCATGGAGTTTATCTAATCTCATGGCTCCTCTGATTGGCGATCAGTCGGAAATCTCTTTTATACGCCATCTGAAATCTGTCGCGCTGATAACTTCTGCATGAATATCCATAATTCGATACTACGCCCAGGAATATTCTATGCGTCTCTGATTGGCGGCAATGCTCCACCGATTTGTATAACTCTCCTGCTTGCCATCTTAAGGTGACCGGTGTGGACTGCAATATAATTATATATGGGCGGTTACTCCCGATCTGACAGGGAAATCACACTGTTTCCGTAAAAAAGGGCCCCAAAGGTGGACAGTTCTGGTAGTATCGTGTGCGTCGATGTCACTTTTTCCAGGAAAACCTGTTTCGCTCCTATAAGGGAAACGCAGGGCCTTGCAGCTTTTTTTTGAAAAAGCTGCGAACCGTCGGTGTATAATGTTGAGTATAATCGGATCTGTTTGCGACACGACAAAAAAAATACACCTCGCGACACAAAAAAGGCGCTTCCTCTTTCACTTGTAGGTGACATGGTGCAATATTTTGCACTGTGCTCTTCTCCCGCAGCTTCGTGCTGTCCTCCAACACTACCACTCCATCTCTTTGCACCTTGACTATCTTCAGGATGGCTGACTTGGTGGCCACCTCCATGCCAGAGCGCGGTTGTTGTCGTATATATACGAAATCGCCTGCCTTGAACTGGTGCGGCTTCGGTTCGTAACTGCCACTCCTCCTGTGCTCGTACCGTAAAGTGTCGCGGTGCTGAGCGATCTCCAGGTTGCACCCTGCATGTACCATGAGCCTCTTCACGATGGCGGCTCGCTGTAACAGATCATCAGCCAGTGTCTTCTCCTCCTGCTTCCCAAAGTCCAACTCGGGTCGAGCACGAAGATCCGGTGGCACCGTGGCTTCCTGAGCGAACAGCAAGGTGAATGGCGCCACTCCAGTGGACTGCTGCCTAGCTGCGTTGTAGCTGAGTACGAGTGACCAGAGCATCTCATCCCACTCGAAGTCCAGGCCCTTGTCGAGGGCCATCTTCTTGAAGCAAAACTTGAGGGTGCGTACCACCCGTTCAGTTAAGCCATTGCTCTCTGGGGAACTCGGTGAAGTCACTCTTCGGTCAATGAGACACTGCTCGCATAGAGCAGAGAACTCACCTTCAAACTCTGTGCCCCCATCCACCAAACATTCTGCAGGCGCCCCAAACACGGATAGGACATGATAGCGAAATGCGTTGGCGATGGTGGCGGCCTCCTTGTCGGGGATTGGAACGCACACGACGAATCGCGTGTAGTGCTCAATCATGACCAAGACGCGTTGGTTCCCAGCCTTCGTGATGCGTTTCGTAGGCCACGCTAAATCCAGGGACCAGCGATACATGAAGGACTTGATCTCCAGCGGCGTGAGATTCGCCTCCTCCCGTGCATAGTGCGTCTTCACCCTCTGGCAAGTCTGGCACTGAGTGACCACTGCTTGCACATCCTGTTTCATGCCTGCCCAGTAATGGCGTTGCCACAACAGGTTCAATGTCCGCCTGATGCCCCAATGGCCAGTCCTCTCATGGTACTCACGCACCAACTGAATCCTGTCACAGGGCTTGGGCACCAGCAACTCCTTACCACTGACGGTGACCATGTATAACTCGCCCATGAGCTCGTCCCAACGGTGACGCGCTGCCCTCTTCCTTACCCTGTGATATTCCTCCTTGGGCACCTCCACTCTTCCTCGTTCCTCCTGTCTTGATCCACGCGAGGCATAGCTCGTCCTCGTGTATATCGGGGTATCTTTCTCGGAATGACTCCTGGTTGGTTACGCTGGCTAGCATGGCAACCATTCTCGTAGTGTCGGGCAGCTTAGGCAGCCTCATCTCTTTCTCCTTTGTCACTGGTGCCCATTCTGGGGCTGAGCTTGTCTCTGCTGGCTTGCCTCCAGGTCTTGAAAAGGCCTGCCGGTGACGTGCCTCGTAGCCCGCGAGCTTCATGGAGGCCATCTTCCACTGCCTGCGGCGTGGAACAGCGTCGGCGGTGCCTAGCCCCTGTGTACCTTTCTGTCCTTGGCTGCACATGCGTTGCAGTCGTTCTTCCCAGTCCTGATGGCTGAGGCGTCGCGCGACTTGCTGGGTGTAGCCGCTGGAACTGGTGATCCACTCTGCTAGTTGGGCTCGCACCGGCTCAGCCGTGCCCTCGGAGGTGGCAGCCACCTTGGTGGCTTTCGCGATGGGGATGGCAACTAGCGTGCCATGTTCCTCCTCCTCACTCTCCTCACTCTTCGGCAGTTTGGTCGTGCTGACCTCGGCAATCGCATACAATAGCTCCATTGCTCTTCGGTCCATAGCAAGGCCAAGCACTCCTGCCAATTCTTCGTCTTTCATGCCATGTGCCGCGCGCAGCTCACCTGCGCTGTACCCCATGGCCACTGCCTTCTCGTCCAGGTTAACCTCTCTGGTCTCCCCCACTTCATCATCGTCTCCCTTCCTCACCACTGTGCCTGCGCGAGGCGCGCGAAAAGCACGAGAGTTTTGTGTCGCCAAGATGGTTGGCAATACTCTCATAGGCTCCCCTACAACGTTGGCGGTGTAGTGAGGCTTCCTGTCTCCTGTGACGACCCTGCGCGGCTTCCAGCCTCGCTGCAGAATATCGCGCACGTATCTGTCTGGTGGTCTGTCCACCCGCTCCATCACCAGATTGAACTGCTGATTCTGGAACAGATTGCTCCAATAAGCTCGTAGACGATGCGCGTATGATCCCGCGCGCGCCGCGTCAAAGGACACCGGCTGGCCCACCACGCTGTTGATGATGGGAAACACCTCCTTCCTGATCTTCGAGTTCTCCCTGTGTGACAGCGGAGAAACGTTTTCCAGCACATATGCTGGCGGTCTCTGAGGCTGCAGCTGTTGCAGCGTGGAGAGGACTCGCACTGCCTGGTAGAACAGTCTGCTGTGCCTGCCCTCCAGACCAGCCAGCTTGCCAGCTGGTGACAGGTCCTGGCATGGATATCCACACACCATGACCCACTGCTCTCCACTCAATGCCCCTGCATGTACAAGGTCAATGAGGCTGGTGTCTTCGATGTTGCTGGGCAGTTGCTCCAAGTGGGCTGCCTCGGCACGGAACAAGTCAGGATGACGGCGACTGAGCGCCATGCACCTGGCCCTGGCTACCGTCTGGCTGGACTTCGAGATGTCCTGGTAGAGGTACTTGTTAACCTTAACTCCGCAGCGCAAGAGCATCTCTAGTCCAGCACACAGGCCCCCACACGGCTCATAGCAGACCACGCCCTCTTCTCTGGCTTCCCGGAAGAAGTTCTTGTCAATCACTCTCGTGTCGATCTTCTTTGGCACTTTGAGTTTACCACCCTCCATGGTCTCGTCGCCGTATATCGCTGGTGAGCCTCCGGAATGCATACCCCTGATCGGCCGTACCTGGCTGAGGGCATCCCAGGCGACTCGAGTCAACCTGCCCGAGCACCTGGCCACTTCCGGGTGGTCAGTGTCAAACATGACCCCCTTGTTACACTCCAGCTCTTCTTGGTAGTGCACATCAAACAGTCGATGGACTGCACTGGTCCCCAGCTGCTCCCTGACCATGTTCTCGCAGTAGTTGGCCACCTGAGCTTCTGGGCTTACTTCGGGGCCAAGTGGTGGCTCCCTGGTCACTTCCAAGCAAATGACGTCTGTGAAGCAGCGCGTTGGCCTCTCGGCACGCCCCGCTTCCCTGGCTCGGTCCCCTTCACGATCCAAACGGGCACCAGTCTCGTCTGCGGTGCTGGGCAGTGGGTACCTGGATGGCACATCCGCGTTCTCATTCTTCGGACCTGGTCGGTACTGGACCGTGAACTCAAACTCCTGGAGGCTGATGGCCCAGCGTAGGTGTTGACCTTGTAGGTCACCCTTCTCCATGAGTGTTGTGAGCGGCGAATGGTCGGTGATCAGCGTGAAGTGGATCCCGTGCAGGTACTGTCGTAATGTGCGGATGGCCCACACCACTGCCAGCATCTCACCCTGGAAGCTCGCGTACTAACGACGATCGCTCTTAATTGGAAGATGCGCTCTAAATTGGAAGATTTTTTGAAGGTCATTGTTTTGATGTTTTTTACATTATTTTAAACATATCATGCCCAAAAAATAGGGTGGTTATAATTTTGGAAGTTTTTCTCATCGTATGAGGCGGGGTTTTCAGAATTCTTACGCGTGACTCTTAGGCATATTGAGGAGTGTTCCAAAAATCCACATATGGTATTAGATCGAGATTAAAGGTTATAAAATGGAAGTAAAAAGGGAAAATATGTACCTGTTTATCGTATGTTTGATATTTTCATCGATTTCAGCACAATTTTGCCAAAACCCCCCTCAAACCCTATGCTTTATCACACGCGTATTCACAAAGGGCGGGTAACATATGTAAAGGTTCTTGCTAATGGACCCGTCACGTGCTATGTTATAATGTAGTTTGCCATAAAACATATTTGAACAAATAAACTATCAAGCACTTGCATCTCCGTGCAGATTTCTGGAGCAAATGGCCCTCTAGCGGGGGAAACCCTAAGTGGTAACACCAATTTAGGGTGTAAGCACAACCACATGTGTACATGCATGCACATACGAACTCTTGACTGCACTTATTTACTCTTCAGAGTTCTCCAGCAGTGCTTTTAAAAGCTCAGCTTTCTCCTCACAACCTGGAATTCCGCCTTGAACACCAGATTTTGCGGTCTCATCCCAGCATGTCAACACCTCGTTCACGTCAAATGTAGACTTCATGCGAAGGGTGCGGGCACCCCGTACGAAAGCTCCAGCCTCACAGAGTTGTTCTACCGTCTCGAACGTTCTCCGTGACTGTGCTGGCAACCAGAACTGCCAGGTTATCTCCTTCCGTGAGGCATGCTGCCCCACCACCTCCACGAAATGGAGTGGGAGTGACTTACCGCCGTCCGGGAGCATAACGTTGAACCAACACTTGTCGCTGGCTTCCCCGCCTGCAACGGTCACGGCATAGCTGCCCACAGTCATGTCCTCGAACCGGTAGTCGGCTGCCAAGTGTTCCTTCTGCGATGCCAAACGCATCCCACGGTCATATAGACTCTCGTCAACACCGGAGGAGTGCTCATCGTCGCCATCATCCGTGCCCTCACTGCTGCTGGGCTGTTTCTGCTGTTTTGGCTGCTTTCCAGGCTTCTTCTTGCGCGCTGCAACCTGCCGACTCCGACTGCGAGTGGCAAGATCCATCTCCATATCAGTATCATCGCTGTCGCCTTCGGAGGCGGGTGAAGTTCTGCGCGCCCTGTTTTGCCTTTGTGCGCCTGAAAACCTCTTGCGAGCAGCAGGTGGATCTCCTCCTCTCCGACTCCTCTTTCCATTTGCTTCACGCACACCTGCCTCTGCACGAACTGCGGGAGCTTCTTCACCAGCTTCTTCTGCCTCTGCACGAACTGCGGGAGCTTCTTCACCAGCATCTTCTGCCTTCAAAAGCTGGATCAGGCGTTCCAACTTCTTGGTCTTGGTCGTAAGACCCCGCAGTTCAGCATTCCGCTCAGATAACACTCGGTGTAAGTGTTTATCCTCGTACCTGCGTAAGCGAACCCTAGTTTGAAACTTCTCTATACACTGCAAAAACGTGCTGTATCATCACCCTTGTTTCCAGGCCTACTTGGCAAGTTGCACGGATATTGCAAAATGCCCTTGTTGTAGGAAGATCTGGAGCTAGAACAAGAAACCTACCTGACTTTGCTTAGACACTTGAAGGACAACAATGACAAAATAAATATAAATAAGGTATAAATGAGATCGCACTAGGCTGGTAAACGGTCGTCTTACCTTCTGGAAATCAGCTCAGTACAATACTTGGCCTCGCGCATAAAAGCCACAACCTCGTTGACGTCAATATTTTTCAGGACTTCTTTCTCCACCACTTGTTTCTTATGCGTCACGCCGTCGAAACATACATTGAACTGCTCCGCCTTAGCATACCGCGTCTTCAAGATCCCATCGCATTTGACTGTAGATGCGCGGGTATGCGCACGTGTCAGCAGCAGTGAAAGGTCCCACTTCGGAGGTAATCGCTCGGGATGTCGCTCTCGCACGGCCTCCACCTTCAAAGGCAAGGGGAAGGTTGCTTTCAATTCCTCGTGTCGTTGTTGGCTCACCAGATCTGGCGTTGCGGCTCGGAGTCCCAATAGACAGCTCCGCGTTGTTTGCTCCATGTCCAATACCTTGTTTCCCTTCCCCTTGCGCTTCCATTCCGGGTTGTCCATATAGCCCGGGGCGGAGTCGACGTCGGGATAACTGGTACAAATAATCAGCCCAAGGTTCGGGTCCTCGTCCACGCCACTTGGTAGCCATTCGGAGAACCTGTCACCAAACTTGTACTTCGCTCGGACGAGCTTGTCCGGAGCGACGTAAAAGCACCAAGTATGCACCTTGCGGTCTCGTCCAGCGTGGCCACCAAGCAAACTCTTCGTTCAAGTGCGGGTCGATCCACGATTTGAAGTCCAAGTTGCAGCCGACGACGTACGTGTGCTTGTTGATGGTTGTTATCGTCCAGGCAAAGAGAAAGGCAATCAATTGTTCCAAAGATATGAACCAATGGCCTTTTTATCCGCGGTCTTACCCCACAACAGCATCTTCAGCAACCCGAAAAAGCCATCGACGTCGTTGTGGGAGTGGCCTACGGGCAGACGGTGTAGGTAGATCTCTTTGTACAGCCCGTGGTGAACCAGGATGCAGAAGAAGGCGAAAACATGCCGGTTCCAGTTTTCCGACCCTCCGTCCATTTGCACGTGGCATGTTTGCCGAAAGTGCCGCTCCGTGTTCTCCACCACATACCGTAGCAGAATATTGAGCGTCGTGAGGCACATGTTCACGTCTTTGCCAGGAACCCATGGCATAAGTAAACACATGCACAATACCGTGCCGTGCATCACGACTGCTTGCAGATGAAGGTGGAAGAAACTTCCAGCTTTGTCGCTCATCGCCTTGACCTTCACGGGGAAGTGCGGACAAACGGTGTTGTTGTTTGCCGCCCCGTCGAAACAATACGAGTCACTGATGCCGAACTGGTTGGCACTATCAGCACGGGTGTTATTGTACCGAGCTCTCTCATTTCGATAATCACTCCGGTGCGCGTCGTTAAGCGTCTTCCAGTCCTCCAGGTCCTCCAAGTCCTTAACAGCACGGCGCTGCTTCGTCAAGATTTCGCATGTCGTGCACTTACCTGCACAATCCTTCCGCTTGCGCATGGTAATATGCTTCGCGCGGAGGTACTCGCGCAGATACTTGCGAAACCGCGTGATTTTAACCTGATAAACGCCGCGACGCATAAGCTTGTATGCGGCATAACAATCGGCTGGTCGGATCGGATTCATTTGGAGTTTGCCGTTTTGAGGTTGTGGCTCCGCCAACGGCAACAGCTCGTGAGCAGCGTACTCCAAGAAATAAGTCCAGTTCAGGTTCGTCGGGTCGTTGTACAGCGTCAAATTCCTCTTCCTTGTGCTCTCCAGCATGCCGCCCCCCCACACGTGCGCGTGCCACTTGAACCATGTGCTTTCGGGAATAAAGTGCAGTCGTCGAAACGCATCCTTGCAGACTTTCTTGCCCAGGAACGTCAGCGAGTCGAACATCTCTATTTCAAGCTTCTGCGAACCGGGCTTGAACCTACGCGCACGAGTGAGCTCCGCGACGATGTTCTCCTTGAACTGGCGACCGTTTAGCGTAGACTTCTCACGTAAGTACGCCTGCACGGGACGATACTCGAATTGGGACAGACAGCGCCTCCCACACCTGCATTCGTTGGCGGGGTCCATCAGATCCCCGATCTTTGTCACGCTTTCCGCAGTATTGTTGGGCCCATCTCCCGACGTTTTGGATTCTGCTTCCGGTTCGGAACGCTTCGCCTTTCTTGGGTTGATGGTTTTCGTCTTGCATATAAAGTCTTCCACCGTTTCATAGTAATAATCTTCTGAACCAGAAGAATTAGACGAAGCGCTAAGCTCAGATTCGCCTTCAGCGCACGACGAGCATAACATATTTCCTTCCTTCCCGCTTTAGCGACTTGGCGCCTTCTCAAATGTTTAAGCTTCAAAGTTTCAAAACTAATGACCGGCGCGACGTTCCAGGCGTTCGAGCGTTTGATTGCCTTTCAATCGTCACATGTAGTCAGATCGCACTAGTCATATCACTAGTGCGATCTGATTTCGCACTAGTGGCGTGAGTAGTGCGTTAATAGTGTGGTACTAGCGCGGTACTCGCGATATGCTATCTTTAAGAGTTGATTTTCACTATCGCAAGTATACTTTTCTCTGGACACAACTTTTTATCTTCTTTCTTCTCACTTACCATACTCCTACGTAATCATGTCTGACGAAAAACTCTTTGGTGAAGGCTTCAAAGCGCAATCGGTGGAAGACCTTGACAACAGCGGCATACAAGAGGTCCGAAACTGCGCCAAGATCCTTAAACGCTTGTTGACGGACGAGCAGCTGGAAACGATTTTCCCCATTTCGGGAACAAAAGTCAACTGTCCGGAACGGGGTCGGAGGTGTTGCTCACTCCCGATATCATTGAGAACTGTTTTGAACACTACACGCCGGACGACGCGGCGTGTTACCGCAACCTGGCGTCGTGGCAATTTTTGAAATCGGTGACGCAAACCCGGTTCGTGGAAAAGCTGGAGGAGGCGGAGAAACGAGGCACAAAACCAGGATTGTTTGATATTTTCAACAAGGGGGACGCGGCGGAGAAGAAGGAGGAGGCGAAGAAGGAGGGCAAAGGGGAGGATGAGGACGAGGATGAGGACGAGGTGGAGGACGACCAAGAGGACGAAATTGAGATCCCCTGCGCACAGCTTCCCGCAGAGGACCCAGAGAAGAAGTACACGACCTTCGCAACTAAGAACGGTTTTGAGGTGATGTACAAGCTGAACGAGGACGGGGTCCAGCAGCCCGCTGGACTCGAGAATTCGGACGAGGACAACGACCGGTTGGTTCTCTGGAACTACTCAGAGAACTTGCTGATGAAGGCGGTGCTCACATTGGTGCGAGTAAATCAGTACTTGCCGCATTCTCAAAAGCATCTGGTGCACGTCATTAAAAAGTTCCAAGTCCCCAAGCAACCGGCGGAAGAGACCGTCGACTTTGATGAGGAAAACTACCGCATCCTGACGGCGTT
>LGRX02008431.1:0-26996 GCA_001247695.2 Cymbomonas tetramitiformis
TCACCTTGTGCGACCCAGGGTACACCACAAACTGATACTCCTCCGTGTACACCGTGAGCACTCCGTACTCCCCCTCGTCGTAGTGCCTCCCTTGCCGCTCCGCTCCGCCGTGCGTCATAAGGCATGTCCGTGCCATAATTCCAGAGCGCATTTCTAGGTCCCTGCTATCCACCTCCCCCAGCTTTCCCAGCACATCCCCCCCCCAACGCCTCCAACCGATTCATCAACCCTGTCTTCTCCTCCACGTCGACAATGAACCGGTGATCGTCCGGTGTCGAGTGAACCTTCACCCCTTTCTCGTTGCACTTCATGAAGTTCTGCTGCACTTTGTTCGTCTGGTACTCTTTGTGAAACTCCTTGTGCAGGCTGTCCAGGTCCGCTTCATCTTGCATATAAGCGACGAAATAGCCGGCTCTTTCCAGCTGCGCTTGCCAACCAGGAGGGTACAGCAGGGAAGGCTGTACCCTCGAAGCAGGATCCTCCTCCCCAGGCTCCTCTGCAGGTCCTGCCTTCATCGCCTCCCCTGCTGGCACCTGTGCAGCCTCCCCTCCTGCTGCCGCGATCGCCTCCCCTGCTGCCTGCTGTGCTGGCACCTGTGCAGCCTCCCCTCCTGCTGCCGCGATCGCCTCCCCTGCTGCCTGCACAGGTGCTGGCTCCTGTGCAGCCTCCCCTCCTGCTGCCGCGATCGCCTCCCCTGCTGCCTGCACAGGTGCTGGCTCCTGTGCAGCCTCCCCTCCTGCTGCCGCGATCGCCTCCCCTGCTGCCTGCACAGGTGCTGGCACCTGTGCAGCCTCCCCTCCTGCTGCCGCATTCGCCTCCCCTGCTGCCTGCTGTGCTGCTTTTGTGCAGCCTGCTGCCGCATCCTGTGCTTCCTCCTCTGACGCCTCCCCTTCTCCTATCGTCATGAAAAGCATAGGCATGGGGACCGCTCCTGCCTCCGCTGCCTCCCCTCCTGCTGCCACGATCGCCTCCCCTGCCGCCTGCTGTGCAGCATCCCCTCCCGCGATCGCCTCCCCTGCTGCCTCCTGTGCTGGCAAGGCCAATGAGCCGGAGGGCTGCTTGTCAAAAAACGCAGGTTGAGTTTTGTACAGCCCTTGAAACGGGCATTTACAGTTGGACCGATGGCAAGAAGCCATATCGTCCATCTCCACCCCGATGCCAACCGCGCAACGGCCGTGAAACCCGCGTTTACAAATTCTGCAGGCGTGGCCCACAGGAGCGCCCTGCGCTGCACCCTTCCCGCAAAACAGGCAGTGCTCGCGGGTAATGTCCCCGCAGCGCTTGCATTCCCCTCCGTGCCGCAACCCCTGTGAAAAAAGCCCTGGCATAGAGTGCACTTCGTCGCCTGCACTTCGACCAGTGGTGCCTTTCCAATGTGCGGGCAATCGGGCACCACGCATCCTAGGCGAGGGGGGAACAGAGATTGCCTGCTCCGCTTGGGTTGCGCTTCCGCGCCGGAGGCTATTGAAAGCGCTTTACTTCCACGACTGGCCATTTTTTTCTCGATAAGTATTGAGAGTATAAGTATATAGAAGATTTTAGTAACTAGGTGTTACTAAACAACTGACAAACTTGTGAGCACTTTCGCCAAACCGCTAACTTGCAAAGCTTTGAAAATGCGCATGCGCTTCACCGGCCGCGAGATCACGCCAGTCACAGGGAGACTTTGATCTCGCGGCCGGTGACATCTTCTGCGCCATTATACCATAATCTGATGTGTACAAAGAAAAATTTCACCGGCCGCGAGATCGGCAGGGAAGATATCTTCCGTTGAGCTGGTACGGCCCCAAATCAAAAATTCTTTCGGCCCGCCTTCGGCCCGCCCGGTCCAAACTACAAAATGCCCGAAAATATTTATCTTAAGTATGAGAAAATGCAAAAATCGCAAAATTTTCATCAAATTTTTAGAAGTTTGCGCTAAATTGGTTCGGCCCCAAAGCAATTTCTCTTTCGGACCCTCTTCGGCCCGGGCCTCATTTTGGCGACTCAGGTCGGCCCGGGGCCGGGCAATCGGTGTCCACTACCCTGCGGTACATTGCGATGTACCCAAGCCTTCTTGGGTACATCCCCATGTACCCAAGCATTTTCGACATATCATGCACCATATTGACATCCATGACACCGCACTTTGGCCTCAAGTCATCGTCGAGGATGGAAATTTAACATTTGACACGTATGTTCAAGATGGGACATGGACGGTCGCGCACTGGACCACTATGGCGACCATACCCCTTGCTGAATAATTGTTTCCACATGTTTCGTTCGTGATCAAGAAACGTTGCTTAACTTTGAAGCCATTTTGCTCAGTGAAGATGAAGTCGGATGCAATTTTTGACATGACACTCCAGAAAGCGCAGCTCGTGAACTTTTCAACATGGGTCTCCAAATTTTGAGTTGATCTTTTACACCATCCATAAATGTACCTAAAGGTCGATGTACCCAAGGTATGTACCCAGCAAAATTGTTAACTGCAAACCACTATAAACCTGCAAATTGACAACCATGATACCATATGAAAATCACCCAAATGATCGAAATTGCTCAAAGCGAGTGGTCGTATATCTGAAGGGAAGTCTTGAGGACATGTCTTGTCAACCATAAGGCCACCGGACACAAATCTTGCATGCACGACCCAAGGATGTACAAGTGACCTTGGGTACATCCCGATGTACCCAAGGCCGGGTAGTGGACATCGGGGTAAGATATCTTCCCTGGAGATCGGTCCAGTCACATCGGAGCTTAGATCTCGCGGCCGGTGATGCGTGTATGCATGAACTAGACCTGAACGGGCATAAGACCGGACGCGAAAGAGCAAACTCGAAAGACTTAAACTCTCAAGTATCATGAAGTGCGACTATTGCAATAGGAGAGCAAGAGTGCACGTATGGTTTGGACCTGATTGCTATTTTTACGATATTACCGACTACCAGTACGCGCTCGCTTGTCTACCTTGCGCTTGGGATGTCTTGATGGAAGCAGAGGGCCTGGACGATTATAGGGGGGTGAATTGGGAACTGCTTTTTTAAAAACAAAGTCAGAGAGAGTACAGCAGCGGACCGCCCTACTACTGCAGTATGGAACTGATTTAGACTTTAAGGGGGGAACTAATTGCATAGGTTCCCACCTGTGGCTTTGGCCACACCCAACAGCTAGCGGGGACAATGTCTTCTCTTCGAGTGTTAGTTGACTTACTGCCGTTGTTGCAAAGCCTTGGCAAAGAGGCGCATGATTTCCCTGAGGTGTACCCGGTGGATGCAGCAGATGTAGAGCGTGGCGTGGAACTTGCTTCACGCATCACCGCAGCCTTCGCTAAGTACTGGTTGGATGTGGCGCCCCCTGTGGCGCCCGCTGTGGCGCCCCCTGTGGCGCCCGCTGTGGCGCACCCTGTGGCGCCCGCTGTGGCGCACGCTGTGGCGCCCGCTGTGGCATCCCCTAGACCGCCCGCTGTGGAATCGCGTATAGCGTCGCCTGCAGTTGGGACGACGCCAGTATCCACTGTTGCGAAACGGCGCGCTGCAGCAAGGCGACGTCAGGCGGACTCTCGCGCGAGGAAGCGTTTGCGAGTGGATATCCCTGATCGGGTCCCTGAAGAGGGGGGATCGGGCGCTACCGCTGCTATCGGTATCCCGCGGGGAAGCAAAAGTCACTGGAACAAGAAGCTGCAGGGGGTATTTCAGAACGCGCGTGACGATTTGATACCAGGAGCGCTCGCGAACTATGTGCAAACGTTGGACAGCGGCATTCAAACTGCGGTGCGTGGTGGCATGCGTGCACCAGAGGATCGCGTGGGTATGGGCATAGTGAACAGCTTACGTGCGGCCTTCGCCTCCCTCGCAAGCAGCCGCTGCAAACTAGACCGCGACATTCAACTGGCAGGAGCAGCGATGGCGTTTGGGGGAGGGGCGTCAGAAACAGTGCAAGAGGTCGCCGGAGTTTTAGGCATAAAAGTCGGTGTGGTAACCACAGGGCAGTTAGGGCACCGGAACTTGCAAGCTGGTATCGGCCTTGAGCTGGCAGCAAGGCGAGGAAGCGGGCTGCTGAAGGGCTTGGTGACTGAAGTGAAGAAGAAGGCAAAGGACGCCCTGAACGCCGAAGTGTTGCAGAAAATAAGGGACTTCTGGCTCAGCCCAGGGATACGTAACGCGGGTGTCCACCTGCAAAAGGGATGTCATACAGGTTCGACGTGAAGACGGGAGAGTTGAAAAGGCCTCAAAGCAGTGGCTGGAAATGACGCAGCTGGAGGTGTTCAGAAGGTTCAAGAAGAAGGAACCTGATGTGAAGGTGGGTTTGAGGACTTTCGAGCAGAAGAAGCCGAAGCAAGTGCGCAGGCTTACCCGGAGGGACACGATATCCTGCTGCTGCAGATATCACGAGGACTTCCGGTTGGCATTGACAGCATACAACCGTGCGCACGAGGTATTGCACTCTAAGTGCGAGTGCGAGGATGGTAGCACTTCATTTTTGTCGCATGATCTATTATTTTTGTCGCACCATGCGACACAGCAATTATATTCTGGGGCGACAAAAGTGAGTACGGGACTCATTATTGTCGCAGTGCGACAAACAGTGAGTAGGGGGCTCATTATTGTCGCAGCGACAAAAAGGAGACTGATATTTACGGACAGATAATTTACGGAAATTATACAGCAGATTATGGACTGTAAACATAATATTACAGTTTACGGAAGAAACATATGCAATCTAACTAACGATTGGTAGGAGAATGCGCTCACGTTAGCAAAGCATGCTCGATTGTCTACTCTATATTCATTACATAACTATGCTTATACATCTTTACAATAAATGTGCAGTGCATACTATTTCGAATGTGAAGTCAGGTATGAACAAAACAAATCCTGTAAACGATTGACTTCTAAAATCTAAAAGATAAGCAGGTTGCTGGGCACCGCAACATGCATTTCGCCAGCGATAAAAGTAAAACTGAAATACCTGCACAAAGCGAACGCTAAAACGTCAGAACCAAGTGATAAGATATTGCAAACATCATAAAAACACGCAGGCATACAAACATTCGAAGACAATAAGCAAAATAGCTCAAACTACACTCTTCACAAATTCCACACAGCAACATGCGTATCGCCAACGAGCATGAAATAGTTGAAATACCTGCACACGGTAAACGCAAACATGTCAGAAATAAGATGAACGACAAACCAACCGCACACGCAACGAGAAACAGCACACACGCGAAACAGGCATTCAGGAATGCGAAACAGGCAGTCAGGAATGCGAAACAGGCAGTCAGGAATGCGAAACAGGCATTCAGGATATCCTGCAAAATTACAGAGAGCAAAGTCAGTGAGAGTGGTGGGACTCGAACCCACGCTGCACAATCTGTGCAGATATCGCCCTCGAAAAAAAACACCATACGAGAAACATGCAGAACGAACACAAAACAGGCGCTTGAAAACAAACAGCAAATTCCTGAAGAATATCAGTCAGTGAGGGCTTGTAACAACAACAAATCCGTCGGGCAGCAGTACAGCCCGTCAGTCAGCCTCGCTACAAGATTGCCCTCTACGAAGACATGCAAGGGGCGCCAGCAACCGAATGTTGCTGGCGGCATCGGACAAAGCGCAACAACGAACGTGACTTGTAAAACAAGGAAACGCTACTCAGCAAGGATGATGGGATTTAACCGGGAAATAGTTAGTATGCACGATACATGCAGCAGAACAAAACGGGACACAGCAGGCAGCGGTGTCAGGTGCGCCGCAAAACGAAAGCTTAAAGAATTAACGTGTGAGTGAATATCTGATATGTGAAATCAGCCAGCCGCGGCCCGCGTGGGTCTCATGTCTGGATGAAGATAGCGGATGGAGATGGCGAAAATTCAGAATGAAAGTTGATGACAGACACAGTGTTTCGGGTGTGTCATTCAACTGTGACACTGTAATGTTCGTCGCAAACCCATGCCATGTCAGCATGTCTGCCAGGTGAATTTTTTTTGTCGTGTCGCAAACCCATGCCATGTCAGCATGTTGCGAAAGTCTGGAACCAGTCGCATCGCATTTGTCGCGAGGAAGCCACACTTAAGGGCTTTTTGTGGTGCAGTTTTTTAATTTACCAATATATAAATCGAAACTGATCGCGTCGCTGATTGGCTTATCCATCGTCTGCAAAACCATCTCGTTTTTGTCGTGTGATCCCTTTCCCTTGTCGTCCCATATTCATGGTGCCTATCTCAGGCGCTCGCACTTCTTATTGGCGGTTATGTGCGATCAGTCCAAAACATCTCATGTAAAACACCCTGAAATCTGTAGCACGTGCGCCTTCTATAATTATACAAAAAAAACGTGCTCCTTGTACGTGCACAGTCAGCTTATGGTATTTCGCGTGTGACCCATATTCATGGAGTTTATCTAATCTCATGGCTCCTCTGATTGGCGATCAGTCGGAAATATCTTTTATACGCCATCTGAAATCTGTCTTGCTGATCACTTCTGCATGAATATCCATAATTCGATACTACGCCCAGGAATATTCTATGCGTCTCTGATTGGCGGCAATGCTCCACCGATTTGTATAACTCTCCTGCTTGCCATCTTAAGGTGACCGGTGTGGACTGCAATATAAATATATATGGGCGGTTACTCCCGATCTGACAGGGAAATCACACTGTTTCCGTAAAAAAGGGCCCCAAAGGTGGACAGTTCTGGTAGTATCGTGTGCGTCGATGTCACTTTTTCCAGGAAAACCTGTTTCGCTCCTATAAGGGAAACGCAGGGCCTTGCAGCATTTTTTTGAAAAAGCTGCGAACCGTCGGTGTATAATGTTGAGTATAATCGGATCTGTTTGCGACACGACAAAAAAAATACACCTCGCGACACAAAAAAGGCGCTTCCTGCGAGGATAGGACGTGTTGCCCTCAGCTAGGGGGGCAGAGGGCAGTTCTATCCAATCGAAAGCCGACAGAGGCGTTCCCGGACAAGGTCTGCGGGCGGTGCGAGGTTGGCTCGTCGACGTCAAAGTTTGTAGCGTCGTTGTTGTGCCCGAAGCCAACGGGGGCAGACGGAGAGCCTGCGGAGTTTCACGCTATGCCTTGCTTGGATGGGTCGTGCGAGGATTGCGGGGGGTTGCGAAACCTGAAGCTGTGCGAGGCGGAGATAGGAAAGGCCGGCCAGCAGGTTGAGTGGAGTACCTACGAGAGCGCGGTGGTGGGAACCGACGACGACGGGAAGAACAAACACCGAGTACAGTTTGTGCAGAAGAAGACTCCGGTAGGGGAGCTCGTGTCCAAGTTACAAGGGTGTATATATGCTGGGGCATGTACCGGGGGAGTCCAAGAAGTGTTCGTGCGCGGGCAAGTTCGTGCGGAAGGATGCAGATGGGGACTGGGCGGTGAAAGAACTAGCCGGGGCGAGTGGGCAAATCTGTCCATTTTTATAAAGCCATATCCATACCATTGCTTTATGGCCCAACACACGATGAACATGTTCAACAAGTGCAAGGAGAATTTGCCCTTGGGCCATTGCCTCCTTCTTTTCGACTTCAGCGAGAACCATGCATTGAACATTCCACGGGCAATCCAATCCTTGCATTGGATTGTGAAGCAGGCCTCGCTACTATGCTGCGTGCTATGGCGGCATGCGGTAAAGGAGGTGGACGGGGTGGAGTCCACGGAGGAGAATCATATCATTGTGAAGGATTACCTGTACTTTATGGGCAACGACATGCCCCATAGCCACCGTGCCATCCAGCACATGCGTAAACTCATCGTCAAGGAGTACTTTCAGAAAAGAGGTTTGCCCCTCCCAAAATTCATTCACGAGTGGGCGGATGGGAGTGCGGCGCGGAACAAATGCGGCACGGCCTTTGCGGATGTGGTGGAGAGCGGGCGCCCGATGGAATGGGTACGAGGGCTTGGCATACCGTGCCAACGAAACTTTTTTGAGACATCCCACGCACGAGGCGAGCAAGATGCAATGGGAGTTGCGGTGAAGCATGAGGCTAGTTTGGCGGTAATGGCAACAACGGATAAGTGGTATGGAAAGATATTGAATGCAAGGGATTTGTATGAATTCTGCCTGGAGAGATTGCGGTTTGCGAAGGACCAAGGATCCAACCGGCGCTCGGCATTTGGGCAGCGGTTCTTCTTTTTGGTGGAGGATGGCGATGTCGACGAGTCGGGCCAGGGCTTCAAGACGGTGGATGGCACTTTGGCGTTGCACTCGGTGCGGGCGGGAGTTGGCCTAATGGTTGGGTTGAAGCGTGATCGTCCATGTTATTGCGATTATTGCTACGCACAATGTGAGCACCCGCAACCGGATAGTGAAGGGTGCCATTATACGAGTCATGTGGATGAATGGGTGCCTTTCACGATGGTGGCGGAGGCGGTAGGGGAAGAGCGGCGAACGAGGATGCGTGCAGCGGAGCAGGCGCACGACGTGGCGCAAGTGGAGGTTTCACGAGGACGCATCTTTGCACGCTCATCGGGGGGAGATGAGAACCACCAATATTATTTGGTGAAGGCGCTAGGTGGAGTGCATCAAGTGCTAGACGCGGACGGCATCAAGGACGACTACTACACACCGGGTGTGGGGGGGAGTGCAGGGGCAGGAGTGCATCCTACCCCTGGCGAGTTCGTTGTTGAAGGCAGATTTTTGGAATGGAGGGATGAAAGCACATGCACGGAGTACTTTGTAGACAATAGCAGAAAATGTTTGACGTACTCACATCATATAGTGTGTGTGGAAGTGGCTCTGAGGAAGCGCAAAGTAGGCAGGCAGGACTACTTGATAGTACCGGAGGCGGAGCATCAACGTATCCTAGCAGCACTTGTGTAACTTAATCTTTGATGGGTTATAATGGTCCAATATGCTTGCAATCATAATGCGAAACCCCATAGGAATGCAACGGACATGGGTTGCTTGCAAATTCGATGTTATCCTTGACCTACATGTAGCACAAACCCTAAAACCCTGAAAATGGCCGGCTCAGGCCCCAGAAACGGCCATTTTGGCCCCCGGCGAGCAACCAAATTAAAATTTCTCATCATTTCTTCCACTAAGTAGTTCGTGATGGTCCTTGAAAGGTCCCACAAAGTTCAAACGCGCGATTCGGATACCTAACTGAAATCCTCTAGCCCCCGCGCACGCAAAATGGCCTGCGCAGGCCCCAGAAACGGCCATTTTGGCCCCCGGCGAGCACCCAAATTAAAATTTCTCATCATTTCTTCCACTAAGTAGTTCGTGATGGTCCTTGAAAGGTCCCACAAAGTTCAAACGCGCGATTCGGATACCTAACTGAAATCCTATAGCCCCGCGCACGAAAAATGGCCTGCCCAGGCCCCAGAAACGGCCATTTTGGCCCCCGGCGAGCACCCAAATTAAAATTTCTCATCATTTCTTCCACTAAGTAGTTCGTGATGGTCCTTGAAAGGTCCCACGAACTTCAAACGCGCGATTCGGATACCTAACTGAAATCCTATAGCCCCGCGCACGCAAAATGGCCTGCTCAGGCCCCAGAAACGGCCATTTTGGCCCCCGGCGAGCACCCAAACAAAAATTTCTCATCATTTCTTCCACTAAGTGACCCGTGATGGTCCTTGGAAGGTCCCACGAAGTTCAAACACGCGATTCGGACACCGACGGGAAATCCTCTAGCACCCGCGCACTCAAAATGGCCTTTTCAAGCCAAAAACCATCGATTTTGGCCGCCGGCGAGCCGGAAATATTTTTTTGGAATTTTTTTTTCACTCCGAGTCTTACAATTGACCTTAAAAGGTCACACAACTCCAAAAAGTTGCAAATGTTGCATTATGCATGTGACCACTTTGTGACACTCGAGCTTTTTGCGACGGCTCGCCGACCTCTCCGCGTGCTCTTTCTGCGAGGAGGACGGTGAGGCGTTGGTGTACGCCATCACTGAGTTCACGGACTTGGCACGCAGCGCTGGGGCATATACTTTCAACGTCAACACCTTCACCGTCAACGTGCCGGTGGTGTCGGGGCCGGCCAAGCACTCTCCCGCCGTGTCGGTTGAGTCGGACGAGGAGTGGTCGAGTGGACCGGCCCGCCCAACCCCGTGTGCCCGCCCGCCACCCGCACGTTCGCTGACTTCTTCGCGGGCACGGGATTCACGGTGGAGGCGCCCGACGAACCGTCCGTGAACATGAACATGCTCTCCGCTGTCGAGGTGCCGGAGAGCGGCGCTGACTACGAGCCAGAGGCGTACGCATCGGGTGACTCCGACGACGAGGGGTCGAGGGCGCTCCGATTGAGCATGCGCCGCCACGGTATGGCTGTGGGAGGAGCATTCCCGGTGTGGGTCGCTCTTTCTTAACTTCTTCCTTGGTGTGCGCACTCTTTGTCGTTTGTGCTACCGCCGCGCCACCCACCGCGTCCGGTGTCGGTGGTGCTAATGCACACGCACGCGCGGCTCCACCGGTCGGTGGTACTGCATGGGCTGCCTCGGCAGTCCCAACTACGGCGACTGCGCCGCCTGCACCTTTCCGTGGCATGCGGGGCGACGCGGTGGGTGGTGCAGTGCCGGATGCTATACCGCCGCGGAGACAGGCGCGGTATCGAGAGCTGCGACAGGGATTCCGCTTCTACGGCTTTCTCCCGCTACCGCCGGAGCTCGTGGATCCTGATCCGCCGGTTCCCTCTTCACCACCTTACTCGCCGCCGCCGTACTTGTCCGAGGACGAGGCACCGAGCTTTGAGGGCTCGGCAACTGACTTTGATGATTCCTTAATTTCTTCCACGCATGATTTACCACCGGCCCCGGAGGCCGGCAACTACTGCACCCTCACGCTGCTCCGAGCTGGCCGACCGGTTTCTGGCACATTTAGCGTGGCTGAAGATTGCTTTCACCGTGCTTGCCTAGAGATTAGCTCGTAATTAGCTTTCTAGATGTGCAGAAGAGCTCCTTTAATTTGAGTTGTGTTTCGGGTTTTAGCACTAGCAATGTATCTGGCAGACTTTGCTGTGAGCTGGGACCGCCCTGACCAAGAGTACAGGCCCCCACTAGTGCTGTTGTTTCCTCCTGAAGATGAGTAGGGAGTTTGTTACTAGTTTCACACACTAGCTCCGGTCACCACCCTAGGTGGTGTGCTTTGACACCGTGACACCCGAAACTGTCACATGTCACTTCCTATAGTAGGCTGGGTGACCGTCACCAGTAGTAGTGAAACACCCGTTAGGTATTTATGTATGCCTCCCTTTTATCAACCACGCTTTTATCGTTCTGATATCGGAACCCGCCCTCAACTCAGGGTTTATCTCTTCAGCTAGATATATATTACAGCGGGACTATATATCTGACACGATGTGCGATGTGCGATGCGACGCGACGCGACGCAATGTGCGACGCGACGCGATGTGCGATGCGACGCGATGTGCGATGCTACGCGATGCGCGATGCGCGATGTGCGATGCGACGCGATGCGATGTGCGATGCGACGCAATGTGCGACGCGACGCGATGCGATGTGCGACGCGACGCGATGTCGCGCATTAAATCGTAGTCGCGCGGAGGGGTGTCTCGGGGGTGCGCGGGGTGGCGGAGGGGTCTCGATCCGTCCCATGTGACGGACGGACGGATGCACCAACACTTTCGACATGTTTTCGCATTAATGTATAATTTACAATGAATTTAGTGTAAAAAATTACGAAAATCGTTACATTTTGCTCATAGCACAGTTGGATATCGCGTGTGCCTTTTGAAATGTAGGTCACGTGGTCGAATCTCGTCATGAAATAGCAAATCTTCGGGAAAACTCAAAAGAATATCGGTCGATTTCGTAAAATTTGCCCAAATTTTTAGGTGGGGGAGGGGGACTTGGGACCTGCGGTGCGGAAGCTGGGGGGCTACCCACTGTGCCTAAAAGTAAGTTGGGGGAGTACTCACTCGAGATCTTCTCCTATGATTTTCCTTCGTACATATCGCGATTCATATCATATGTTAATTTACTGTTATTATCATATTATTGAATCATCACTATGGATGTTGCTGTTGGTAATCGCTGATTTCATAGTGCCATATGCTCAGCAGTGCCCCCAAAACATAGAAATCTAGGCTCGTTGACTTTTCCTTTACAAACGTGCACGAATAGAACGACAGCTTGCAATGTAAAATGTGCAAATTTAACGCATTCAGAAGTCCGTTGGATATGCACAACTAAGCTTCAAGCACCACGCGGACAGTCTAAACTATCGTCAAGAGTCCTCGCCTTTACGTTTGCCACAAGAAGAGGATGGTAGCTGAGCCTTATAGTGGTGCTGAACCGTATTACCAATCCGAGCACTTCATTTATCACACGTGCTTGGCTCATCCTACCAGCTGTTGCCACTTTCCCCAATGCTACCTGTACTTGTGCGTCAATATACGATATGATTTCGCATGGGCATGCCAAGAAGAAGGCCTGACAGCAGGGCAACTTGTAAACGTGACATAGTGATGCAGAGGGAGGCTCAAATTAGGAACCAATTAGCGTCAGGGCTAAATGCTGGGGACTCTGCAGCCCCTGGGGATCTGTGACACAATATCTGTGCCGGAGCAAGAAGGTTCTTGCACCGGAGCGCGGCGGAAGAGACGCAAGCCAAGGTATCTGAGAGGCGTCCGACATCACTTCGAACAAAAGGGCTCCAGGGCACAAGATTCAACGCAAGGTATTGCAAGTTGGGCCCCACTTGTGACAGGATCTCAATTGCATCATCGAGGCTAAAACGGATTCTGGCATTGATGAAAAGTGCGCGCAATGTGCTTGAGGTATTTAAGACGAGGTGCTTCGTATACTCAGCAAGAGAATTGCCTGGAGTTTCGCCGCAGGTGTGGCCGCAGGCGGGTTGGTTGACGATGAGCACGCGGAGCGACCTGAGGTGTCTACCGTGAAGCTGAGCTTGTCCTTCACAAAGCCAACCTGGAACATTGAAGCCCCTGTCGAGAAAGTACGACGCACGAGAGGAAGCCATGAATTGTTAGGCCGTGATTGACGTACCGTGTCTCGATGATCAACGCACGGAGTGTGGTCGACCACTGCCCGTCCGCAAACTTATTTTTGAGTACTTCGCAAATATGCTCTCGAATATGCTTCGTTCGTAGAACAAACAGAGAAAACGGCTCTGCAGCAACAAGGGGAAACGAGAAAGATATCGTAGAGGGATCGCCGGAATCCACGGTGCACCATGAACGGCACGCAAGATGCTATTGCCGTTCAAGACAAAAATGGAGGGACACTCGGTGCGATATGTGTGGCGGGCAGCTTAACCTCGACGGTTGAAGGTCATGATAAGCATCTAAATACAAGTTAGTGATTTCCGCGGCATGCTGGGGGCCGATGGACTCGATAACGCGATGCGCGTTGCTCCCCTTATTCCTTGCGCTCAAGGTGAGATATCGATGCAACTTTAATCCGTCCTGCACTTTCAACTCAAATGGACACTGGCTGCACGGTTCGTGGTCGGTTTGCATAACGCAAACCACTCGAAGCGGAGGTCGTGCCTCTCGAAACGCCTTGCAGCAAGCGCACCAGTTAAGGCTCGACTGTCCATCAGACAACTGCCATGATAGGAGCAGAGCGACCTTGCGCACCACTAGCGTTGGCAGACCAATCCAGGCGGGTCCCAAGAGAGATTCGGTAGCCTTGGCGGAAATTGCAGTGTCCCTATCCAACCGGGGGATCTTATTCCTAGGCTGGCTGTGCTCGGATTCGCTCGCTCGTCGCCCTTCTGTTCGATTCTGAGACGGTCGCGAAGACGGTGAGCGCCCTGTGGACATGCTATACGAGTCAGGGCTTATAGCAGAGTCTCCGCGTTGTTTGCAAATTGTTAGCGAGCGCGTATTCACCCGCCCTTCGTCTGACGAGGCGGAAACTTGGCGCCTGCAGACCAAATTTATTCAAGAGTCCAGTTCGGATCTTTCCATCTTAATACGTGGGTGCTATCTGCTCTTGTCTTGAGAGTCGATTTTTGAGAGGTGACGGAGAATTCTGGTCTCAGTGCGATTCACAGTCGAGTGTTAAGGATTAATCGCACCGCCGCGCCGCGCCGGTTGATTCCAGAGATCCAGCCCCGTATCTTGGGTTTTTAGCGGTCGAGAGCTTTACGCCGATGCAGACAGTCCGATCAGTAAGAAATTGATCTTGACCTTTCGATCTTCAACATCTGTTTTCAATATTAGTGTCATCTGTAAAATGCTAAATCTCTCTTCGTTTCGTTCCGCTCCAGCCTCCATGCCTCCAGCCGAGCGCAGGTCCAGCGTCCAGGGCAGGCGAGGGCTGCGATCTGTCGTGTGACTCGGAAGGCACGTTTGTTAGCTTTATAGGGTGCGTCGGAGCGACTGCGACTGCAAGAGACAAGCACAAGCGACAAGGTTTCTTCTGGTCGTCTCACGTCTGTTCACTCGACTGGCGTGGTGTCTTCATTCCCGTTTGCCTCAAGCTGGTACTGTCGTGTGTTATTCGTCTCGGTTTCGGCGGGTATGTTTTGCACCCCGTTGTGTCTTACGTTTGGCAATTCGCTGATGTTAGAAATTCACTTAGGTCTTCGCCACGTCCTTTTTATTCATTTTCTCAATGTTGTGTCAACTAGGTATGAGTTTTCGGAGCTTTACGCTCTTACTCCCTTCGGATATTCATATTTCGTTTGCTGTTGATTCTGAGCAGGATTCATACGGTCTCTAGATCTACAACTCTAAAGAAAGGTATGCCGTTCCCTTGCAGAACAAGGTACTTCTATTGCGCTCCGGTGAGATGAAACCACCACTCTTCAATATCTCAGTTTGATACACTCCTTCTTGTGGTCGGTGGCGAATAAGAAGACACTTCTCGGGCAAAATATCTGAATAATATGCCAGTACAGGTTTCGTATAAAGAGGGATTATGCAAGTCACTCATGCTGCTAAGTACTAATACGTCTAGCCTCTCCCCCGTGTGAGTCTGTTTGTGCGCCGCATTTAAGTGCAGATGGTGCGAAAGAAAAAGTCCAAAGGGAAAACTAAAGTGCAAGATGAAGCGATGGATATGGAGTCCGGACCAACAGCTGCCGAACAAGCTGCTGTAAGCCAATTCGATGTCCCAAGTTACCTCCTGCTGAAGGATGCATACTTTTGAGATTGAAAGCTCGCTCCTCTCGGACGGTAATTCTGCAGTTACTGTGAATAACAGATCACTGTAATCTCCTGAGATCTTCACGTGGAGGGTATGCGACGTTCGCCTCGTAGGAAAAAGAGACGGTGAGGGTTGCGCTGAAGGCCAAAGTCGCTGCATTCAAAAAAGCCAGGTTTGCACACTTTGCCGGCTGATATCCCTTGATTTTCTTCTGAGCAAGTATGCGGTGACTCAGACTCATATCGACATCTTGCCGATTCATTGCTTTAATTGTTTACGTTTTGTTCCGCTTAACTTTTTCGCCCGCAACAAAATTAGACATGCGCTCTGCAATATCCAACCTATTGGTGAGACCGTGCTTGTCGAGGTCTTGTAGAGTAAAGGTTTTTGCTTCCACTTTTCAAGGTACACGCTTCAGAAGCGTATATGAGGTAGCATGTTCTGCACACACCTGTGTGCATGCACGCGTGTGTATGTATCCATCATATCATCTTTCCATGCTGCTTTGCATTTGGGTTGGGAATATGTATGTGTTTGTGGTATCTTGTCACGGCCCCGCCCTGCTCTTGATTTGCTTCTCACATCCACTGGGATGATGGTGGGCTGGCTTTTGCTTGCCGATCTCATGCCGTTCAGTATGTATCCACGTCTTGGGGCTTTTTCACCTGCCGGGGGACTGGTGATCGACAGCCACGTTATGGGGTGCTGGCATCTCGTTGTTAACGGGGACGGCCACTGGAGTGCTTTGGAGGATGGGATGTGGCTGTCCCTGTGGTACCCTTCAGACGGTTACTGCCTCTTTGAGGGCGTCGGGGACTCGTCTGCGGCTGGCTCTATTTATGTCCAGTGCCTTGGGGCTTTTTCACCTGCCGGGGGACTGGGGATCGACAGCCACGTTATGGGGTAGTGGCATCTCGTTGTTAACGGGGACGGCCACTGGAGTGCTTTGGATGATGGGATGTGGCTGTCCCTGTGGTACCCTTCTGACAGTTACTGCCTCTTTGAGGGCGTCGGGGACTCGTCTGCGGCTCGCTCTTTGGGAGTGTCTTGGATTCGTCTGACGCTAGCTCCCTCTCCGTGTCCAGTGCTCATGGTTATTACACGTGCCGGGGGACTCGTGTTCTTTGACCCAGATGTGAGGTACTGGCGCGTCGCTGTGAACGGGGACGGCCGCCGGATCAAAGTGGGTTTTGGGAGGCGGTTGTCCCTGTGGTGCCATTCTGGCGGGCACTGCCTCTTGGAGAGCTCGGTGGATTCGTCTGCCGTTGCTGCAAGGAGAGGCAGAAGGTGGTGAAGTACACCTTCTGTGTTTTCCCTTGATTTTTGTAGGGAGCACTTAATTGCCCGCATGTTTTCGTTTTTTGACGTGGGCGGCATTCATGGCATAACCATGGACCAATGGGTCCCATCCATCGACCGTGAGCCACTGGGGGGCATGCCAGCAGGGTCCGCTCACTCCGTAACCCTGGGACTAACTATTGTCGGGCGATGATCGGTCACATCGTATCATCTTTCCATGCTGCTTTGCTTCTGGGTTGGGAATATGTATGAGTTTGTGGTATCTTGTCACGGCCCCGTCCTGCTCTTGATTTGCTTCTCACATCCACTGGGATGATGGTGGGCTGGCTTTTGTTGGCCGATCTCATGCCGTTCAGTATGTATCCACGTCCTACCAGGCGGAGAGTTCCCTGGCCAGGAGGGCTCGAGGCAGGGCGATCCAGGAAGAATGCCACGGGAGGTACTGGTGAAGGGTGTCCGCTTGCCTTCAAGTTTCTGCATGTTCGAAGCTCGAACCAGGGTCTTGTGCATGTTGCAAGGCATGAGTTTTTGGACACCGAGCTTATGATCTGTGGTCTGCCTGACGTGGTGGTTGGGCCTTCGGGCGCCCCTCAGGTCTCTAAGTGCGTGCATATCTGGCCTTGCTCTTGCATGCTTCTTTCCTCCACTCGAGGGACGTTGACGGTGGGCGGGATCGATTAGCATGCCTCGCACCGTTCAGTGAGTATGAAAGTATGGCTTGGACATTTGGGCACAAAGAAAAGGGATGCACTGCTGCTCATGTGCACTGCTGGTTTCCCTCTGTTTTGATTGATCTGCCCCACACCGGCTTAGTTGCCTTAGGACGAACTCCGCGCTGCCCGGTGCTAGTGCGTCATATGCACCCACACACGCGTGTCAGTGACACGTACATGTATGCTGTTCTCGTTTTTGTTGTGTGGGGTCCCCGCCCTGCCCTTGCATGCCTCTATCTTCAACCGATTTGTTGGTCGGCGGACCTCGTTGTTGGTCGGCGGACCTTTCTTGTTCGGTTTTTGAGGGACCGCAACGTGTTGTGAATGCTCGGACAGGACCCCTACTACTCAGCTCAAGAAAGATGCGACCAAGGTCAAAGTTGGGAAAAAAGTGAAGCACAGACAAATAAATGGGTCTCGTAAGGGTGCTTCTATGTGGTAAAGTGCTGAATTCTCTAAAATCAGCTTTGAGTGCCGGGTGTTGGCACGATTTCTATCCGCTTCTTCTCTACGCTTTACAAATGTTTGTTGTCAACAAGCCTTCTAGAGCCGGTGGCTGGGCGGCGGCCAGTTCGGCTCAGTGTGCTTGGCCCCCTGAAGAGCACCTTCCAGCTGGAAGCCTTACTTCAGTTTCGTCATGGTTCTCAAAAAGTTTGATAATGTCTTTGCTGCACCACTTGAAAACCAGCTTCAAGAACGGCAACAGACTGTTCGCACCATTGAAAGTTTCACGTCAAAAGATGTGGGATCATCCTTCATTGCTGTATAGAACATTTCCATATGCAATGAACTGTCGATGCCGGACAAAATAGCCCACATCGGCGCTAACTTGGATGCTCCGTAGCAACCATGGATAGACAGGCCGGTGTAGTGCGGGTTCATGGCAAGACTTTCTCCCACTTGTACAAAAAAATACGTCATATCGTGAGTACTTTGTAAATTTGTCTTGCTTACTGATAAATCTGCACAGTGTGTGATTATGATGAGCGACAAATAAGTAAAAGTACCCTTATGCTGCATATGGTATGCTTATTGGGTTTGTGCATGTAGTGGGTATCAGTACCAGAAATTCTCATCTGGATCATAGTCAAGTGCTGCCGTCGGAAATCAGATCGTGATGTATAATCAATGCAGATGTGCCTTTATCCATATCCATGACTCTAGAAAGAATCGCCTAAGAATGAGTAAAATGTGTGATATGGTTCCAAAATTTAAAACCTTTAAGCTGCCGGGTATAGCCACAAAGAAATTCATAGGAGTTATGCATCTCTGACTAATGAGACGCACATTTACTATTCATTGTTTTAGTCGAGTTTTCCCACTTGTGAAATCTGAAATCAGGTGTTTGTGTCGCCACTGTGCTAGGAGGCAAGCACAAGAGCAAGAAAAACGGCTAAGTATAAAACGCAGGAGTACTCAGTACGGAGTACAGTAGGACCGATCAGAATGATGTTGATGTGAGGTGCCTAGACTGTTGTACGGAGTACTCAGTACAGTTGAGTTATGGAAAGAGTTCCTGAATGTATAAGAACTCTAAGAGTAACCCGTTTCGGAGAGATGAACTGAACTGAGAATTGTAACATAAAAAGTAAGAGCCGTATCCGCTGTATATTGTGTATTGAAAGCATACACTTGAAAGCAAAAGCATAGCTATTAAGATTTACGAAACCGAAGTCTTGTAGTTGACCAACCGTAAGCATACCTCGTGCGGTCGTTTAATAAGTGTAGAATAGTATAAGTCCGAAACCGTAAAGAAGAGAAGAAGTCAAGGTGTAGACTCCTACAAAATGGTAATTAGTTCGTGTTTTCACGTTGCTTCCTTGTCTTTCTTGCGCAAATTCTGATCAACCCGCCCCGCCTTGTGCGATTAGTTAGCGAGTACTTGCACTACGAAATCGAGAATGCCTGTGCTCTCGTTCTTGTTGCGCGGTGGTGTGTGGGATTGAGGGTTCCAGGTTGCTTGGAGCCGCGTCGGTGTGGAGAAATCTAGCTCGACGACAATCTTTTAAGGTGCGCGCGTTGCCTTAGTCCTAGCACGCATACACGCATAGCACGCATATCCGTGCTTTTGGACTCGCAGGTGCGGGAAAACCAAATCGCCTCCGTTTTTCGGCAATTCCGACCCTTCGCGGCGGAAGCGCTGCGCAAATTTTTCAATTTTGCGTAAGCCTTTGCTGAAATTCGGGGTTGGTTCGGGATTTCCCCTACCTTTAATTTAGCCTTCTAGTCCCCCCTATTCGGGAATCTCCGCGCTTCGGCCGGTGTGCTTACTTGTGCTCGCGCGCAAGTGGCGTATTCCTAGGATCGGGTACTAGTTGCCACACCAACCGCTTTTCGATTGGTTAAATTGCGAGCGTGCAACGTTTGATGTCCCCCATGGGGCTTTAGCTTTCTAGGATCTTCCTTTCCGGAAGTCTCCGCGCCTCGGCCGGTGTAGCCACTTGTGCTCGGGCGCAAGTGGTAAATTTCTGGATCGGCGGGTGCTAGTTGCCACGTGTGTCGTGTACACTTTCGGCTTTGGCTAAATTAGGTCTCACGCATAGCACGCATACTATGCCCATGTATTCAGATGAAGAGGAATGCCTCGGTCGGTCGGGCCGGCGTGGGGGGGGTCGGGCCGGCGCCGCCCCCGGCTCAGCCGTGGGGTCCGGTCGGTCGGGGTCTCGCGCTGCAGGCCTGTCGGTTGGCCCAGGCTCTGGGGAGTTCTGGGGCGCAGCTGGCGGGTCAGACAGCCGGGATTGGCGCTCCCGTGAGAGGGGGGGGGAGTGCGGCGCGCGCTTGCGCGCCAATACGGCGGTGAAGCCCTCGAGGTTACACCGGCGCGCACGCCCCTGAGAGCCCCTCCAGGGTTGTCTGGTGGGCCCCGTAGGGCCTCGCCACCAAAAGCCCCTTCACCAGCGAGGGTCAGTGGAGCTGAGCCAGTGTCCGAGCTCGCATTGAGCTCGGCGCTACGGCAGCCGGCGCGCCGGAAGCGTGCGTCGCCCGAGGCTCCGGCACCGCCGGCGGCAGGCGCCGGCTCCGGGTCGGACTCGGACCGCTCTGCTAAGGGGTTGAACCCCTCGGCAGCTCCCTTCTCCCCACTCCCTGCGTCCAGCAGGAGTGCGAGTAGTAGGGTCGTCCGTCAGGAACCGACGTCGGGACCGGCAGCATCCTCCCTCTCTTCCCTCGTGGGGAGCGAGCAAGGGAATCTCATCAGTGCCCCAGGGCGCTTTGAGGTTTACCGAGCCAGTGACTGGAGTCCCCCGGCAGAAGGGGAGTCTGATGATGTCCGGCGCCCAGAGCAGCTAGACGTCGTCCAGTCACGGGGGCGCGAGTCTCGCATCCAGCCCAATCCGGCTTGGCGAGGAGAGCGACGTCAATCCATGCTCGCATTGGCCCTTCGTCAATGGAGCACCTGGGCGCTGAATTCAGCGCAACGACGTGCGAGAGTCTCCCTGCCATCTCGTCAGCGCGCAACAGCGCGGCTTGCGTGGGTCGCATGGAGGGCCAGGACGGACCAGTCAGCGCATCAGCGCGAGCTCCAGCGCCTGGCATTCCAAGCGTGGAATGACGTCACCCAACAGGTCGCCCAACTTCAAGGCCTGTTTGACAAAGGCAGTCGGCGCCGGGTCGAGTCCGCTTTCGCAGCATGGCGCCAGCATGTTGTCCAGACACAGGGTCTGTGGCGCAGAGGCAGACGTCAAGCTGGAGCTGTCTTCATGGCATGGCACCAGCAGACGATGCTCGCCAAGGAGAGGAGCACCTGGTGGGTTGGAGCCCGGAGACACCGGATGACCCAGATGGGCAGGAGGTGTCTTCGCGAGTGGCGCCGGCTCCCCAGGACGACCCCAGTCAGCTCGGACTCGTCCCAGGGAACGAGTGCCCGCCGTCCGGTAAGGAAGGCGGGAACCTCATCCGGTGTCAGCTCTTGCTCGGATTCCGACCAGGAGTCTATGTGGCAGGACATCCGTCGAGGCCTAAAGCGCCTGGGGAAAGACCACCCGCTGTCAGGGCTAATGTGGTTCCAGCTCAAGGACTATGGGCTCTCCGAGGACGGCGCTTATCGCCTGGAGATCCACCAGCAGTCAGTCTCCGAGTCCAGGGTGTTGATGCAGCAAAAGCGCGAGGACCCTCACAACTCCCTTGGGAGGTGTAGATTCTCTGTCTTTGCCATCAACGCCGGCAGACCAGGGGAGCTGGTACGCCAAGGGGCGGACCTCCAGGAGGTAAGGAGAGCGGTCGTCGCGGCCGTCAGAATGAGCGGCCGCACCCGGAAGTCACACAGGGGTCTTAGGAAGTCAGGTGCAGCACCTCCGAGTTCCGCAGCCCCCGGTGGGAACTGGTCGAACCGGTTTGCTCCCCTCTCGTCCTCATCGGAGGAAGAGCATCCCGCGGAACGTCCGAGGCCCAGGACTCAGGCGCCTAAGCCGAGCGGCCCCAGTCGCCCGGTGCCTCGCACCCGGAAGCCCAGTCGAGCACCATCGGCCCCGCACCCCGGTCCGACTTCCTCAGGGAACACGTCGTCGTCCCCGGAGTCCACTTCGAGCAGGAACAGTCAGGACCTGCAAGAGCTGAAGGAAGCCTGGCAGAAGGAGTCGCAAGCTCGGGAGGCGGCTGCCGAGGCTCGCCTGGAACAGCTGTCTCGGCAACTCCAAGAGAGTCAAAGAGCTGCCGAGGAGCGCAGGATCTCCGATCAGCGCGCTGCCGAGGAACGCAGGGTCTCCGAGCGACGCGCTGTCGAAGAGCGCTGGGCTGCAGACCGGCTGGCCGCAGAAGCCCGGGAGACTGCCCGGCAGTTGGCTGTCGACGAGAGCGTCGCTCAGCAGGTAGCCGCCGAGGAGCGGCGAGCGGCAGCCGAGGCCCAGCTGGAGGAGAGGCTGCAGGCGGTCATAGAGTCACAAGTCCAAAGGCTCGCCCTGGTTCAGGCCTCGCCCCCAGGGCCCGTGGAGTCAGACGCTCGGGGGCCCTCAGCGGCAGCGTCGAGTCCGGTTCAGGAGACGCCCATCTCCCGAGAGGGACATGAGCTGGTAGAGCCGACTTCCGTCGTCACCTGTGACGTCGAGAACCGGGACGTTCAAAGCCCTCCGGAGGAGTCGCGCGCGGACGTGACAGCGTCTCCACCGCACTCATGGGACTTTATTTCCCTTCCTATACAGGTCTGCGACGCCCTCCGGAAACACGTGGTCGGGTATGCCAACTCGGGGATCGAAGCCCAGCGCCTGTTTTACGACGCTGCTCGTAGGTATCGCGCCCTTGGTCAGGTCGCCGGGTGCTTACACCCTACCAACCAGATCAGGCAGTGCCTGAAGGCAAAGTTCTCGGACGAGGACAGGGTCATCGGGGCCCAGGTGATTCACAGTCTCACGACGGCCTTGGCGTCCGTCGCAGAGAGCTGCGCTCGCTGTGTCTTTTCAACCCCGATGCGAATCTGACCATTCTTCTAGGGTCTGACTGAGTTCCACGATGACACCCCCCACAGTACTGTCATACTACTATAGTGTCATACTGTCATACTGTCATAGTGTCATAGTGTCATACTGTCATACCCCGGACATCTGGTATTCATTCTCATCGTGGTTTCAAGCCCAATCTCACTGTCATCGTGCCAATCCCAGATTACCCCCGATGACACACATACGGACGCATAGACATATCGGCTCACGCTGTGCCTCCGGGCACAACTCTCCCCCCCTTAGGAGTGGTCTACCTCCTGGGATCACTCCGCTAAGGTACCCATCTAAGTTCCAGTTCTTAGGTTCTCTGGTTCCTTGCTGTTTCCAGTTCTTAGGTTCTCTGGTTCCTCTTCGAGCATAGTTCGCCTGCCGCTACCAGGGCACCACTTTCAAGAAGAAGGGTGCCACTTGGAATCTAAAGCGGGTCTTCAGTGTCGCGGAGGCGTAAATGTCGGAAAAGTTGTCGTAGCAGTAGTGCTGGTACGGGGTATACACTCGCAGATTGACCTGCTCCAGTCTGCTGCGGGTGAGGTCCAAGCTGAGCAGTCTCTGGGTGAGCACCGGTTGCCCATCTGCACGCACACGGTGTCGAAGTAGTACAGCGTAGCAGGGGCGAGGGTGGTGCTGAGTTCGTCCATATGCAGGTGGGTTTCATGTACTGCGTACCATACATGCAGTAGGTACACACCAGCGGTGGGGGAAGCTGGCGCATCATAGGGCGAAGCCGTAGCGCGTTAGGGAAGCGACCTCTGGGGTTTTCCATGAACCAATGTTTTGGCTCTAGGTAGTCAATGATCTGCAATGCTCGTCGTACGATTTTGTCAGCCTGGGGAAGGTCAGGGGGTCCACCAGTGGTGCGCGCTTGACTGTACTGCCTGCAGGGGGGACTTGCCCAAATAACATCGAAGAATCCAGGCGGGTATTGCTTGTAGTCCCATTGCAGGATGTCACACACATGAGTGGGTTGCCAGATATGCCCGGAGTCGAGGGTCACCACTGAGGCGGAGGGGAAGCAATTTAGGAATTCCCTCTCTACTGAGCCAGTACCGCTGAAAAGTACGAGAATCCTGGGCGTGCGGGTTGTCTTTGCCTGTATTGCCAGCAGCTCTGTCACCAGTGCCAACGACCCATCTTCCACGCGCTCCTGGCGTTCCCACGGCAGGGGGATATCATCTTCCATCTGTTCGAGCTGGTCCAGTTCATCGCAGGGATTGGTGATGAGGTGGGCCAGTGTCATTCCGGCTTGAGCGGAGTGGCGGCCACGCTGCTCGCGTCGCCGAGTGGCTTCGTCGCGGACTTGCGCTTCCATGTGCAGTCTCGCTTGCTCGAATTCACGAAGTTGTTGAAGTGGACTTCCGCGTTCAAGTTTGTCACGCGTCCTCCATTGGTCGTGAGCTTTGGAGTAGCCAGTCCAGCGAACCTTCCACTCTTCCACCTCCTTTCCTCGAACAGACCGCACTCGACGTGCAAGGATACGCTCAACGTGTGCTTCCTTCTGACCGTCTACTACCACCTCTTCAGGTACTGCTAGATGATCGCGTGCGGCAAAAGCATCTTGACCGCTGGTGTACGGTTTGAGGCGATGTTGAGCGAACACGTCGTGAATTCGCCAGTGAGGAGGGAGGCATAGGCGGTAGGCTACTGGAGCTCCTCTGTCGGCCTCGGGCATGGTCATCTGTATATCGCTGAAGAAGCGTTCGGTCACAGGAACTGGTCCATGCCAGCGCTTGGTCAGTTTCCTACAGATGGAGCGATCCATCACCTTCTCCGTAAGGTGTTTCGCCTCTATCCAGACCAGATCTCCAACAGCATACTCCCGCTGCCCGTGTCTGCGATCAAACTGTTCGCGCTGTCGCTGTTGAGCCAGCTCCAACCGCTGCCTAGCGTCCCGCAGCTGCGACGAAAATTTCACAGCCACTTCGTGTGCGGTGCCTACCCCCCCAGTTCGTCGTCCAGCGGTGGACTGCGCGGCCTCCAGGAAAAGATCCAACTGCGACAGCGGCGAGAACCCGAACACCAGTTCAAACGGCGTGAAGCCAGTAGATTCACTCCTGGAGTCATTGATCGCGAACTCCACGTTAGTGGTGAACAGATCCCAGTCCTCCACATTGGCGTCAACAAAGGACCTGAGCATGTCCTCAATAACTCTGTTGCTGTGTTCTGCCTGGCCGTCAGACCGAGGGTTGTACGGCGTGGTGCGAGCCACTTTCACACCCATCAGTCTCATGAGTTCCTGCCAGAAAGCATCTTGAAACCGCGGGTCACGATCAGAGACAATTTTCATAGGCGCGCCATGTAAGCGCCACACCGAGTCAAAGTAGATTCTGGCCACCACAGCTGCGGAGCTGTCGCCAAAGTTCATCGGTACAACGTGGACCATCTTCGTCAGCTTGCAGGTGAAGGCCACGAAAGCATCATTGCCCCTCTCCGATACCGGCAGGCCGGTGACGAAGTCCACCGCGACATCCTGCCATGGCCTGTTCGGGATGCTGTGAGGGTTTAGCAACCCATCCGGGTAAGTTCCCCGCGGTCTCACTGATTGGCACACTGCGCAGGATGTAACCCAGGTGCCCACATCTTCCGCGGCACCACGCCAATAGAAGCGTCGCAGCACCCTCTCCAGAGTCTTGTCTCGCCCAGTATGGCCTGAGGACAATGACTCATGAGCATGGCGAATCACTACTTCTCGAAGTGGAGAGTCCTCCCCCAGCACCAGCTGATATCTCCCTGCTGCGGTCCTCCAAACCACTTCACCCACCAGCCTGAAGTCCTGTAGGCATTGGTGTGGCGCCGCCTTCACTTTCTCTCGCAGCGAACGAAGTGTCCCCTCTCGGGTGTACTCCGCTTTCAACGCACGCAGGAACTTTGAGTCCGACTGCTGGGAGGTTGCGTCTCTGAAGGCTGCTGCCTCACCTGTCCTTATCACAGCGGGGGCTGTTCGCGGGTGCCTCACGCGTGCCGGCTGTGGTTTGGCGGAAGGGGCGTGTACTATCAGAACAGGCCAACGAAGGTCGAAGGCCTTCCCATCTGGGTTCTCGAAGAACTGATTGGGCTCGCCCTTATCATCGTGAGTAGGGATGACCTCCACGATCTGCATATTGGCCTTTCTGAAAAGTTTGCGCCACGCGGGGAGCTTGGACTGGTGATCTGGTAGAACGAAGACTGCTGAGGTGTTTTCTGGGTCTGCCTTCCATTCCGCGATATACTTGTTCAAAATCGCCTCCACCGTAATGTGCTTGGAGTTATATGGAGGGTTACACCAAACCCGAAGGCCCCTCCATTTCTCTGAAAGGCAGTCTGTCCAGAACCTATCCGCCTGTCTGTTGCGGCCGCCAAAGTCACAACAGGCGTCCACATCGAAGGGTCCAAACTTTTCGGCGTACTTCGAGGAGTACTCTGCTCGGACACGCCAATTCTGTGAGTCTTCGGGGGGAGTCTGCCGTTTCTGCGGGTGAAGGGCCGGGGATGGAGCTGACTGCTGGGGCGCCTGCTGCGGGGGTGGTGAACTCTGCACCTTCTCAGTGGGCGCCTCTGATGCGTCAGCTCGTGATGGCGTTCGCGTCTTCGGTGACGCCAACTGTGGAGGAGCTGGGGTCGTAGAGGCTCTTCCAGCACGTGACATGCTCCTCGTTATCCTTATCTGAGGTGGAGCTCTGTCAGGGGTTTGGTGTGGAGCTTCTGTCGGCTTCGCGCTATCAGCTTCAGGCCAGTCAGGCATGTCGAAGTCGAGGTGATCCTCCTTCATTCCCTTATAGAGCTTCGGATTAACGAGAGCGACGGTCTCCCCCATGTCCATGGCCTGTTCCGCCACGGAGAGGGTCTCCACTGCTGAGAGCCAACAGTCAACCGTCTGGGCCCAGTGGGGATGAGCTGCGGGTGGTGAGCTGGAGAAGCATTCAGACTCCAGCGTTGCCAGAGGGTCTTTCGGCAGGTCTGAGGTGGGATCGATCACTCCTGCCTCCTTCAACCCTTCGCGAACGTCCTTGTCTTTGAAGTCGGGTCTTCTGGACAGGGCGTCTGGTACCAGCAGCAGCGCTCCCTTGATATACTCCATTCTCGGGACTCCCACCTCTACCAGATCCATGTACCAGCGCGCCTGTCTGCGGCTAAGCTCTCTGCCAGGTTCCATCAGCCATTCAAGGGGGCGGTGATCACCCTGGATGCGGAAGTTGGTGAAGATGAGGTAATGACGCCAGGTGACGGTGGTACAGTGGTGTAGAGCACCTAGCTCACGCTCGCCGGTGTGGTAATTCTGCTCGGCGGCTGAGAACTGGCGGCTCTCGTATGCTATCACGCGCAGCCCAAGACCATCTCCATTGTCTTGCATAAGTACTCCCCCAAGAGCGATGCCGCTAGCATCCGTCTGCACCACGAAAGGCGCTGTGCCGTCTGCGGCACCCTTAATGTTGGGCAAGGCGAGCACGGGCGCTGATGTGAGGGCCTTCTTCAGCTCCTCGAAGGCCCACTGCTGCATGGGACC
>LGRX02008432.1:0-11343 GCA_001247695.2 Cymbomonas tetramitiformis
GGCCCAAAGGGGGGTCGATTGGACCTCCACAGGGCTTAGTAGATAAGTTGTGATGATTTTCTACTACCGGGGATACCGATTTTGAAGTTGGGTCGATATCTCTATGACGGTCGAGTTTTTTCCGAAAATCGATACCGTTTTTGACTTAGTCGCGTAGACCCCCCACGAGTGCGAGCCACGGGCTGTCACCCCACTATTCTGCCACCACTCTACCCCCCACCCCTCCGGGTAATCTTGGCGATGTCCTGTGGTGCATTTGAGTACCTCGCACGCCCTTAGACCTCAAGGGAATCACTCCAGAGCGGCCCATCTGCTCACCCACCCACCACACCGAGGATGTTAAGGTCTCACAAGCGAGCCTTAAGATATAATATGATATGATAAGATAGCACAGATGTTATTGAACAGTAACAACTTGTGCAGCGTGAGAGCGGGTGATGAGTGCAGACTTCGTCCGAAGATACTGCTGTAGCACAACGCTACCTCATCTATACCGAATGCCTCCCATCTCATAGATGGCACCGCTATTGGGTTGTGAACCCAAGGCATTGGTTGAACGACTAGTATCGGCTGAACGAATAATGCGTTCGCCATATGATACTCGCATGCTTGTTCAGAACATGCTAGAAGCGAAGATGTTTTCTTCTCCGAACCATTCGGTACTTCAAGATAGCATCTTGCTTCGCCATCTCGAGTCCGACATACTGGCCTCTCGATGACATGTGTCATTCAAGTCTTACCTTGAATGAATGACAGACGATATGACTTATCATCTCGATGACATGTACGGTCATAGTCGACCGTACTGACGACTGTCTGTCATTATAATATATGACATGACTCGACATGACATGACATGACATGGCATGACATGTCTGACACGTATGACACGTATGACACATGTGTCATCGGTCATAACCCTGACAGATCTCCCCTCTTAAAAGAGTTGTGACCTCACAACGGGCATACCTTTGTATATGTCTTTGATGTCTTTGTTGTTGTTGCTTCTGCTGGTACCAGTCTTCTTACACCGATTCGAGGCGTCCCTCATGGTGTTTTTAGGATATTGGGGGAAACTGAGTCCACTTTAAACCCTCACCTTAGGCATTAGCCTTACAGTTCTTAGGATGTAGCCCCCTTTGAATTGCGTATCGTATTGCAGAGTGACGATTCAAGGTTCTATGAATTGCGTTTCGTGATACAGATTGACGCTGGAACTGCGTATCGTGTTTCAGAGTGACGATTCAAGGTATCCGAGGTTCACGTTACGGATTATTTGCGCTAGCCGTCGACGCCTTTGCGGACGATGATCCCACGAATTAACAATTTCTCATTAATCGAACGATTCTCGGCCTTATATATACAACTGATCGACGAAAACCCTTAGGTACATGTTTCCACAGTTATTATATATAGTGCACCCAACCCTTCCTCCCCTCCTGAAGCTACTTTGGAGGTTCACAGGCGGTTCGGGGAGCCCGATGTTTCCGGAGTTATTTCACCGGGGGCTTGTTTTAATGCAAACGGAGTGGCCCTGCTTAACGGAATTGGACTTATAATCCTTAACCGGTCTGCTCAACTCCTCAATGTTTTTGTCCAGTACGCACGCTTTGACGAACATCTATCGCGATGAGTGAGAATGGATTCGCCACGTACTAATGTGAAATTTATTTAGTTATGTTTGTCAAGCACAACTTAGGATCACAACTCCGTCTACCTCAGACGATGTCTCCGGTAGCTTCGGATGACTGGCCAAGAATCCGATGACAAACCACGGTTTTGGCAAAGGTAGCATTTAGCAGTTTTTATTTATCCACAGATATGATATCTCGCATGTGTGCGTATCTGTGCAAGGGTATGATTTTGTACAAGGCTCACTACACCTTTAGCAAGGAAGGATCAATTTCCTGCTTCTATGCAACATAATGATAAAACATTAAGAGCAAGGTATATAGATGATCGACATGTATTCGAGTATATATTACAAGAAGTAAGGGCACTAGGCTTAATATAATGTTAGCCTTCATAGGCAGCTATCATGTCTGCTGCATTGGTCAGCTCTGTGGCTTTGACCCAGGTGTCATGCTCAGGGCCGTAGCCTGCATATCGCACTAAATAGTACTTGACACCTCTAGTGATCTTATCTGAGAGTATGTGTGATATCTCAAACAGTGGTTGTCCTTCTTCGGTGATCATCTGTGGCGGAGGCAAAGGTGCTTGAATTGAGTCATTGTACAACTCTATTCTGGATACCGGCTGAACCGGATGGATACGAATGTCGAGATCCCCGAAATCTAACTCATAAGCACGTCCATGGCTGAGCACTTTAGATATGATAAACGGCCCAATATATGGCTGCTTAAAGTGTCTGTCTGCCTCTGTCAAACCAGTCCATTGAATAAATTCAGTCCGTAGAAGAACTTTCTGCCCTACTGCAAATTGCCGGGGCATGTGAGTCTTAATGAATCTGGCTCGGTTGATCTCTGCTGCTCGGGAAATGTTATCTACCGCGTTGGCATGTACAGCCGAGTATTGGTCAAAATGATCTCGAATAGCATTATGTATTGGAACAAGAGCTTCTGGCGGAATATTGATTGCCAGATCATGAGGCGAAAGTGGCTGCGCCATCGAGTCGAGATAAAATGGTGTGTAACCAATCGTAGCAGAAACCGTGTTGTTAATTGCAAACTCCACCAGAGGCAACTTGTCCTCCCACGAAATTGGCTGAAGTATCATTGCAACAACACCTGAGGAGAAAATACTATCTAATCAGTTTATAAACCAGAGGATGGTGAATCATGCATCAAACAAAATGAAAAATACCTGAGGATGTCCTCAATGAAGGCATGGCTCCTCTCATTGCTTGCATTCGTGGATGGTGTGAAGACGTCATAGACAATCTCGTACCAGTAGATTTCCATAGTGTTTGCTAGAATGTAGAAGTAAATCTGGGGTCTCGATCTGAGATGATGTTCCTCGGAAGACCATGGAGCTTGAAGATATGTTGCATATATATTGGAGCAATACGCTGAGCAGTCCAGGTCATGTTGAAGGGAATGAGATGACAGCGATGAGAGAATTGGCACAATACCACAAATATACTGTCGTGCCCATTAGTGGTGATAGGCAGGTCAGTAATCCAGTCAAGAGATACATCAAGCCATTTTGTCTTAGGCACACAATATCGTATATGTGACTGACCATAAGGCTTGTGTCTCCTCGTTTTCTGGCGTTGACACACGGGGCACTCCCGAATGTACTGAATGGCTGCCTTCGTCATTCCTGGCCAATAATATCGGCTACGCAATAGATGAAGCATGCGATTTTTGCCTACATGACCAGAAATAGTGGCTGAGTGGCACTCATGAAGGAGAATGTGGCGAAGCTGTGTGATTTCACCGTCATCTGTAGGGACCTTGGCTGTAGGTGGAATGTACAGCTGTCTGCAATATATGGTCTTGCGATAGATCAACCCCTGAATGAGCTCGAAGCTGCTGACTGACTGTGATGAAGTCGATGATGTCAGCTTAGCCAATATAGTCTGTGCAAATGTGTCACGATCATACTGGGATGTAATGATGTCGTGAAGCTGATGAGCTGATGAAGAAGATATAAGAGCAATGAATGTAGGATCTGTAGGTGGCATGACTGGAACCTCGGTGATGTCTATGTGTTTCAGACAATCAGTGAGTTCAAAGAGTGTAGAGATACGAGTGAGTGCGTCTGCAACCTTGTTCTTCTCGCCAGAAATGTGCTCTATTCGGAAGTTGTACTCGGAGAGCTCATCCAACCACCTCGCCTGTTTGGGGCTTAGTGTGGATTTGGACTGGAAATAAACCAGTGGCTGATGATCTGAGCGTACAATAGTCTCAGGAGCTCCCAACAAGATGTGGCGAAAGAATCGGAAGCCCTCCACAATGGCAAATAGCTCAATCTCAGGAATAGGCCAACGTCTCTGTGTATCGGATAGAGTGACGCTGTGATAGCCACATGGCTTCATACCTTTTTCTTGATCCTGGAGTATTACTTGACCAACGTGTGTGCCTGATCCATCGACCTCCATAATAGATGGCAGTTTCTGATCTGGGAGCTGCAATACTGGAGCGTTACAGATGGCACTTTTGAGGTTATCAAATGCCTGCTGCTGCTCAGATTCCCAGACAAACTCTGCATTATCTTTAAGGAGACGATTGAGCGGCTCGGTAACTTTGGAGAACTTTGGTACGAATCTCCTAAATTGACCGACCATGCCCAAGAATGACCGAAGGGATGACTTGCCATCTTTAGCCATACGGCGTAGAGGCTGCTTTCCAACGGTAGGACCATAAGACACCGGAGGCTGTATTGCCATGACTGCTCGGATTCGGTCTTCGATGATGGATAGGCCTGCTTCAGAGATGTGATGTCCGATAAAGTCTATGGATCTGACGAACAACTCCACCTTGGAAGGCCTGATGAAGAACTGGTGTTCTCTGCAACGCTGGAGAAACTGTCGGACATGACTCACGTGGCTGTCAAAGTCCGGACTGTATACAATAGTATCATCCATGAAAATGACAAGGAACCGATCGATGAAGTCGAAGAATGCCCGATTTCCTACACGTAGAGCTGTTGCAGGAGCATTGGTCAATCCGAAAGGCATAACTGTCCACTCATAGGAACCGTATCTGGTGCGAATAGCTGTTTTGTGAATGTCATCTGGATGTATAGGAATCTGATGGAAAAACTGATTGAAGTCAAATCTGCTAAACCATCGTGCACCTTTTAGCTGTTCAAGAAGGGTGTCGTGAGGTGGCAATGGATACGTGTCCTTAATTGTGATGTTATTAAGGGCTCGATAATCACAGCACATCCTCCACTTCCCACCTGGCTTAGGAGCGAAAATGATAGGACATCCATATGGAGATGATGACGGACGAAGCAGGATACCCAATTCGACATATTTGATGATCTGTCGTTTGAGCTCTTCCATCATGGGCACTGGTATGGTACGAACTGGCTGCGATGGCGGCTTGTGCCCAGGTTCAATGTTGATTCGATGATAACCACCTTCAAACCGTTCTGGCCTATGACCAGCTGGAAGATCCTCCTGGAATATGTCTGAAAAGTCTTCCCTCATCTGATCACGTGCTGCTGTGACCTCTGGGTCTTCCATAGTGGTGTCTGAGTCTGCTGCTGCGAAGACCAGTTCACCATCAACCTACTCTGAGAGAAAGAAGAGATACGCTACGGCTTCTTCAGCCGAACCACTGGATCGAATACGACGTAGGTGTTTTCTCATGGTGGTGGCACTGACCAATTCCATTTCAGGAAGGCCATCTGAGCCTGGAGTCTGTTCAACTCTGGATAGTACTGTGCGAACACTGGAGCCTGATGAGTGCTTCCTAGTGATCGTCAGATTTTTGGACTGGAAGTCAATGTGTGGATTTCTCCTCTCCAACCAATCTTGACCCAGGATGACAGTGAAGGGTTTCATGTCAATGATGTAGAAATCCTCTGTGTCCTTATACAGTACTTACCCAGCGTGAATGTAGCATTGGGAAGATAGGATGTGCAGGGTAGTTGGCTTCCTCCAGCCAATCCCACTGAGAATGATGAGGAATCTGTGGGTGCTATACCAAGCTGAGCAGCGAACTGTCTGTCGATGAAAGACGATGTAGCTCCTGGATCTACCAATATGTGAGTACTCTGTCCATATACTTTCCCTTTGTACAACAACAGCTTCTTCTGTGATTTCAGCTGTGCTGTCTGAGACTGCATCTGTGCGATGTGCTCTGAGGGAGTGTCCATCTGCTAAAACTGTAATGTCAGACTGGAAAGGACTTCTTCTGAGATACTCTCAACCCGGCCACTTGCTTCCGTGGCATCTTCAGGCTGATTTACCTTGGGGGTGCTCTCAACACTGGTACCTGTGCAGTACCCTGAGAGTTTCCCTGAGGAGCTGGAGCTGAAGCTGGAATTGGAGCTGGAGCTGCAACTGCTGCATTGATGCTGTGCTGACTCTTTAGCTCCTTAACCAGGGTGTTGATTGTATTGATGAGTTTGCCGGACTCATTCTCAGCACCCTGATTCTGTTGCTGCTGTCTCCTGAAAGGATTCTGAGCTGGAGGCTTGCCTTGTATGGCTTTTCCATCTGGGGTCCTGGTGGAGAAACAATCCTTTGTGGCGTGATTGGTACGACCACATCGTTGGCAAGGCTGAGGAGGATTTGGTGCTGCTCCTTTTCCTTTCCCTTTACCTTTGGCATGTGGCACGTGTGGGTGGACGGGGGTTACATACTTAAGTGCATAATTTCGGAAAACGTTATTATACGGCTTGATATTTTTGGAGAAGTTTGGAGAAGGTTTGGACAAACTCAAAAATATAAAATTTTGACATTTAGGGTTTAGGAGTAGTCGTGCGGGGCCATTTTGGTCACTGCAAACCGCAGGAAATCGTGTTTTGCACTTGGCATGCATGCGCGTCACATGAATGTGTTGATAAAGGTCATCGCCGAGTCTGGGAAGGTGCACCAAGTTAGTTGAAGGCACTAGAAAGTTGCATAGCCAAGATTTTAGGGTTTTAGGGTTGCTGGCGGGTGAAATATTGGCTGTGAGAGCAGGGGGTTCGCGTATGCGGGGTCCGCTATAAAGTGCATAATTTCGGAAAATGTTGTTATACGGCTTGATATTTTTGGAGAAGTTTGGAGAAGGTTTAGACAAACTCAAAAATATAAAATTTTGACATTTAGGGTTTTGGAGTAGTCGTGCGGGGCCATTTTGGGCACTGCAAACCGCAGGAAATCGTGTTTTGCACTTGGCATGCATGCGCGTCGCATGAATGTGTTGATAAAAGGTCACCGCCGAGTTTGGGGAGGTGCACCAAGTTAGTTGAAGGCACTTGAAAGTTGCATAGCCAAGATTTTAGGGTTTTAGGGTTGCTGGCGGGTGAATTATTGGCGGTGAGAGCAGGGGTTTCGCGTATGCGGGGTCCGCTAGAAAGTGCATAATTTCGGTAAATGTTGTTATACGGCTTGATATTTTTGGAGAAGTTTGGAGAAGGTTTAGACAAACTCAAAAATGTTATTTTTGACATTTAGGGCTTTGGAGTAGTCGTGCGGGGCCATTTTGGGCACTGCAAACCGCAGGAAATCATGTTTTGCACTTGGCATGCATGCGCGTCACATCAAAATTGTGATGCCACAAGTTTGTTCAAATGCTTGAGCATAAATATGCAAAAAATGTTATCATTATTGCATTGTGAATGCCAAATCCCATACTATATATTTGAATGCAAAAATTACAACAGTGATACCACGCGCTCATGCTCGGCAGCAGGCATCTTGTACACATCCCCTCTTTTAACTAGGCGCACATCGGTTGCACGCACGGCTTCACAAGAGATCAAGCACTTTTTACTCGTGTCTAGTATGTAGTCATCTCTCACATCGGCATCTTCCCATTCAAAGTACCTCCCCGAAACCACAAATTCTCCCGGGGCAAAATATTGCCCATAGTCATCTCGGCGCCCCCTAGGTCCAACCTCCGTCACGGCGGATAACGCCTTCACCAAGTAGTAGGCGTGTGTGCGGTCCGCCGGGTCTCGGTGGACCGCGATGATGCATCCGCGCCGCACCGCTACACTCACATCACTCGCATACTCCTCCACCAACTCCCGCACCCTTGCCGCGTCCGCACCCGTTGCGGGCGTCAATTCCACCTCCCTCCACAAATCCACATGCGAGCTCTCCAAACAGTTCTCGGACGTCGGCATGGACGACACACATTCTGCATAGCATGACACGCAATAGCATGTCCTGTCGCGCACCAGCAACTTCCCCTCCACGCCCGATCGCGCCGAATGCAGTTGCAAAGTGCGCTCCAAAGATTTGTATGCGATGCGCGCCGTGTGATCAACCGCCGACAAACCTCCCGCCACCTCTTTCGTCGCGTCCTCGGGAACTAGATAAATAAATCGTTGATTGAATGCGGCCCTCGACTTCGTGTAGCTGGTGTCCGCGCGTGTGCGCAACCTCTCCACACAAAAAGCATAGAGATCGGCCGCACACAAGATCTTCACATACCATTTGTCACCCTCCGAAATTACCGCCACCGCCGCTGCATGCTTCACGTGTGCCCCCGCTCCGTCCTGCTCCCCTTTAGCATGCGCCGTCTCAAAGAAGTTCCGCTGACAAGGAATCCCCAGCGACCATTCCATTTTGCTGTTTCCCACGTCCGCGAATCCCGCCGCGCACTTGTTCTGCCCCGCACAACCATCCGCCCATTCGTGAATAAATATTGGCTTCGGAATCCCCCTTTCTCAAAGTACTCCTTGATGATCACCTCTCGCATGTACTGAATGAATCTGTGATCATGCTTGCGGTCATCACTGATAAAGTACACATAGTCCTTTATCACAACCGGGTTCTCCGCCGTGGACTCTACCCCATCGACTTCCTTGCACGCGTGCCGCCATAATACACACACCAACACAATAGCCTGCTTCACCACCCAGTGCAAACTCTGAACTTCCCTCGGGATGTTCAACGAATGGTTCTCGGAGAAGTCGAAACACCACGCCGTATCCCCAACGGCAAATCCGTGATACACGTCTTAAATTGACGGTGCTGGTGCAAGGCCATGAATGTATGGTAAGCATAGGGACGCAAAAACGGGCAGTCCCCGACGCCATTTAGCCTCCGCCACTTCCACGATTCCGACGCCGCGTCCTCGCACAGAAAGCGTCCAATGCACCGACAGTTTGGCGACTTCCCCGGTTCGTGCCCCAGCAACAGCGTTTGCAGCTTAGATATCAACGCCCCCAATTTCGTCTTCTTCTGCAAAAACTGCAACCTCCTAACCTCTTTCCCTTCGTCGTCGTACTTGCCCGTACTCAGAGTCTCATAGCACGACCACCTCACCTCCTCCGCATATTGCACCTCCTTCTCGCACACTTTAAAGTTCTTCAAACCTCCGCACTGTTTGCAGGTTTGCAACAGGCACTCTATGCGGTGCTTATCCCCTTCACGCGGGCGCAACAGACTCTCCGCGAACGTGGAGGTAGACTTCCCCGCCTTCACGATGCCACACACTTGCCCCGTCGGCGCACCCACCGCGCTCTCCCTCTTTTCCTCCGCCGTCCGTGGCACTCGGGGGCAACACTTCTTATCCTTGCACGGGCACTTCTTGTGCACCGCCTCCCGTGCTTCGTCGAACCCTTTAAGCACCATGCGCATATGCATGTCCTCGTGATACCTACAACAACAAGAGATGTTGTCCCTTCTTGTCAACCGTACCACATTGTGCGGTTTGCAAACTCCCGCCTTCTCAAACGACCTTTGCCCCACCTTCACGCTTGGATATTTCGCCACAAATCTCCGGTACACCACTAGTTGCGAAGCCTCAAGCCAATGCTTGCTAACGTACTCACGGGGCGTCTTAAGCTTCCCCGTGTGTGGATCTCTTGCCAACACCACGTCCTTCTTACAAGGACTCACGCGCGTGTTGTCCGGGTGCAACCAAAAGTCGCGGATGAGTGCACAAGTGGCTTCCGCCATGCACACTGAACGACGCCCACGTCGCTTGGGGCGCGTCACACCCACGTGCAAGCTCCTTCGTGCACGCTCGGCATTGCCCACCCTCGCACCCGCCAGCATGTTTTTATGCCCCGTGATGCCCGCATATCCTACACGCTTATGCACGCCTAACATTGTTGTCGCTGCGGTTAACACTTGCCCCTCTTGCATGTTCTCGCAAAACACTGCGGCCGCCACTGCAAGCTTGTGCTCCTCGTTCAAGTTAGAATTCCTACTCGACAGCGCCCCAAAGACCGCAACCAGGTTTTCTAGAATGCAGTCCATAGCTTTGGTCTTCGCCATTTCTGTATCACCGAACAACGCTGCGCGACAGCGTTGCAGTACACCTACTGCCACTTCCTTTGGCAGCGTTTCAATGTACCCCCTCACCGCTGAAGCGATGCGGTTTGGGGACCTACTAAAAATCTCGCTCATCTTCCCTATCCAGTGGTTCCTGTTTCCTCGCCTCAGTGGCGTGTATTCCTGTGGTCTGTCAACTTCGTGACGTGTCAGCGACCGACGCAAACCATCTTCTTGCCCCTCTATCCCTCCTTTGGACACTTCGCGCGAAGTGTCCAGTTCGTCTGGAGAAGAACATTCCTCTTTGTCTTAGCTGTCAGGAATCTGACAATTGCGCAAGGGCGTGGAAGTCGCCTCAGCTCGTGCAGACGCCCAAATATCGCACACCGAATCCAACTTGGTAACCAAGTGTCGAAGCGTCGGCATAGCTTCTTGCGGTAGGGGCCACACTCCAAGAGGTATGGTGCGTGCGGAGTCGCCTACTTCTACTAGAAGAGGTAGCAAGTCCATAAGAATTGGCGGGATATCCCAGTCTGGTCCAGGATTGTAGCTCGCGTCTGAGCCGCACAAAGCTAAAAAGACGCTCATAGCTAGAATGACATGCATGATTCCACATAACTGCCCTAGTAGCCAACGTCGATCATCCCGAACCACGGTGAACTTCACGTGGCCTTCCGCGATGTGCACCCCTGCTACAAAAAGGTATGCGCACTCCTCAACAGTCGTTCTCACGCATTTTGTCACAGATCATAATAGTTCGTAATAGCTTCGGGCTCTTTACAAATAAAGTACAACCGCACCGTTGAAGCTTGTCGGATTGGGGCGCCGCTTCGTCCCACCCATATCGTTGTCGTTTCTACCACGCTAACCACATATCAAATATACATGAAATATATTCGTGCGAGGGCATGAGCTTCCTCGCACTTCCATCACCGGTCACATTCTTGAAGAATACGAACGCGTTTCACTTCGAAATGGCGTGAAGTGCTTCATGATGTGGCGCTTTGGAGTTCACCAAATCTGTCAGCGCTCCACATCATAATTTATATAGGTGGCATAATGTTGTGTGCATCGTGATGTGGCGCTTTGGAGTTCGATCAAGTTTTATCGACGGACTCCAAATCTGTCAGCGTTCCACATCATAATTTATATCCGTGACATAATGTGATGTGCATCTTGATGTGGCGCTTTGGAGTTCGATCAAGTTTTATCGACGGACTCCAAATCTGTCAGCGCTCCACATCATAATTTATATCCGTGACATAATGTTGTGTGCATCGTGATGTGGCGCTTTGGAGTTCGATCAAGTTTTATCGACGGACTCCAAATCTGTCAGCGCTCCACATCATAATTTATATCGGTGGCATAATGTTGTGTGCATCGTGATGTGGCGCTTTGGAGTTCGATCAAGTTTTATCGACGGACTCCAAATCTGTCAGCGTTCCACATCATAATTTATATCCGTGACATAATGTTATGTGCATCTTGAT
>LGRX02008433.1:0-11952 GCA_001247695.2 Cymbomonas tetramitiformis
TTGCCGCCTTTTTCGGTAGGCTTCTTACCGTCCTTCTCCTCGTACTTCTTACGGTCCTTCCAACGCTGGTCTCGATCTCGTGGATTCACCACCCGCGTTTCCGCGTTCGCTGCATTTTTCGCCGTAAGGCTCAGCATCGCCTTGCCGCGGTTCTTGTCGAAGTCGTTCAGCCACTGCTGCAACACCTCATCTGCCACCACGCCGTCTGCTGCCTGGTAGACTCTGTCCTCCACGAACTGCAGCTTTGCACGTAGAGCGTCCGATCCTCCTCGCTGTGAAGAACCAGGCTCCTGCTCCAGCTGCCCGCGCAGTTCCAGCATCGTCCACCTGTTGCACAGTAACGCGTACACGCCGTGCACCGAGTTGGTAACTGCATGGAAACGTCTCTGCCACTCGCTGTTCGACAAATCGCAGTCCTCGTTCGCGTCCAACGTCTCGTTGCATTCGTTCACCACGTCGTGCAAATAAGACAGTGCTTGAGCCAGAGCCAGGCACTCGTACTTCATTGAAGAGTTGGACTTCTTGGAGAGAGCATCGTACGTCTTGTTGCCATGTAGGTCGTACAACTGCGGCATTCTCGATGTCAGCGTAGCCGGCCGCGGCGGGAACGGGTTGATTGAGGCTGCTGTCACGTACGCCAGCTTCCTCCTTCTCTCCAGAAGTTGCTCGGCGGTCTTGGCTACGGTGTCCGGGTCAAAAGTCCCAGGCTTCGCTGCCACCTTCGCCTCCAACTCCACGTTGATTTGTGCTTGTCGTTGAAGCTCGTCACGCAGCAGGCGATGCTCCTCTGCCTGCTGCCTCTGCATCTCAAGCAGCTCCCCTTGCTGCTTTTGCATGATCAGAATTTGTTGCATCAGCACGTCCTGAGTGGACTGTGCTGCCGGGGAAGGGAAGCCTGCCCGATGTCTGGCTTCCCCGGGAGGGGAGGGAAATCCTCTGTAGACTTGCCCTTCGCAGTTCCAGCCATTCCTCTCCCTCAAAGGAGTAACAGTGAAGTCAATCGTACTGCCGTAGCCGATGTGAAGCTGTCGTTTGAAGTCGTAACGCCGTCCCCGCGACTTCGCTGTCAGATCTCCTGTCGTCGTTCGATCGCCGTCGTACAACCTAGTGGTCTAGTCACTACCTACTCTACTGTTTACAGGTGAAACAGGTGAAGAAAATCTTACAAAATCGGATTTGCAGTGTGCCTCACAGAGTACCGTAGGTACCCGTGAAGTTCCTGTTTGCAAGAGCAAAAGGAACAGAGCTGAACAGGCGTGTCGCTGCGTGGCTACTTGTACATCCTGTTTGTGTCACGGAGCTACATGTGTCATTCGGCTCTACTGCAGCAGGAGTCACGGATTCTGAAAGTCTGAAACCACAAAAATTCTGTTGCACTCCAATTTGAACAAACCCAAAGACTGGCACAAGAATCGCAACGTTCTAGACCTGAGCTCTGAGAGCGAAGACGAGGAGTACGTGACTCCACCTCCTCCTCCCTCCAAGAAAGCTAAATCCAAGAAGACCCCTGGCCATTCAGCGTTTTATGCAGCTCAGCTGAAGATCGTTGGTATGCCAACTGCCCACTTAGTAATGCTGACCCAATTGCTGATCTTACCTGTTTGAGATTATATCTAACAATATACTTTTGGGAATTCAACTACAGGAGCTGCTTCGAGCCCTGGCGCTAGAGCTTCCCATGGCGTCAACATTGGAGCTTCGCATGGCGTCAGTAATGTTGTCACGGTCGCCAATGCTATCGCCAATGCTAGTTACGCTGACGATGGTACTCCGGTCATCCAACTATTACCAAATGCAACATAACCAATTCTTACTGCTGCGATTGCAACTCCTACTGCTGCGACCACTGGAGCACCGGTCGCTGCGACCGCTGCGACCACTGGAGCACCAGCAAAGGCTTCTGCAAATGTGGTTGCTAATACCAAAACTGCGAAGCAAACCAAAGGCAACACTACCAAGAAGTGATGAGTGTAAGACAAGGGAGTAGTCTAAGGTATCGACAATTGCCTGCTATATATCAATGTGCGATGGCTGTTACCTTAGACATGCACAGCCAAGGCTGTACTGACACGTGTATCCCATTAGAAACTTGCAAATAGCTGATATAACCGTAATTAGCGTGGGATCGTTTAGTTGTAACAAATACAACATGATTTACTTTTCTAATTTTGATTTGGAATGCTTACTCTTGTCAAGTTGTAACTGGCTACTATACATGTGACTGCTGTGATCTTGAGATGAAAACACACCTGTTTTTATAAAGCTTAAAAGCTCTACAGTACCAAGTATGTTCCCTACCTCCCTGTGTGACACACATATAATTACATGAATTTGATGACACTATTTATATTGTGCTTGCTTGCTTCTCGAGTTTGACTGAGGATGCTGTGGAGCCGGCAGTTTTCAAGGAGGTTGACTTGGGAGATGCGAAAGCACGCACGATCGACGACGTTCCACGGAGGCGGCAGGCACACAGGAGGTTCATAGTTAGATCATATGACCTGTGCCATGAATTGTGGTTGGTAGCACGTTATAACTACTACTCACTAGTATGAATTGAAGTAAGCCAGGATTATGAAGATCTCTGCTATGTGATGACTTGGGCTATGTTGTCCGAATTGCGAAAGAAGAACTAGACAGGGCTTTGTTCGCCAGTATTCTACGCGCTGCTATTGCGAGGCAGTCGACGCGGTGCTGAGTATTGAAGAGAAGGGGCTCGAAAGAGGTACCTCCCACGTTGCTGTGATTGAAAAGACCTTGTGTGCTTTTGGAGATTACAGTTGGAATTGGGGGTGGCAATCGATGGGAGCGTGGCACGCCGGGCGGACCGAGGAGAGTATTTACGCACAGAGGAATTTGAAGTTATGTTTACCTTGCGACACGATTGGCTTTGCTGGTTAATGTTTACTTTGCTTGACGATGCATTGAGGCCGCGCAGGCCCTTGTTTGCTGGGGGATAGTAGTTAGGGTTGCCGCTCGCGTGGGCGGTGTCGCGCGTTCGTTCTTTCGACTGTCTAGACGACGTGACGAACGCGACGCATTTTTTACTATGGCTGGTGGGACGACGACGACGCTGGTGCTTGGGAGACTTGGGGTCGACGACTGGTTTTGGTGGTATGGAGTGGTGCGTCGAGGGCGTCAAGGGCACGAGCGCCGTCCACCTCTGCAATCTCGGGAGCAAGCCGGTGGTGAAGCACGGTGTGCTACTGAAATTACTGAGGTGTTGTTATTCTACCTGCAGGTAATTAATTCGTGGCGTTTACCTACTTGTGATTTTTTGTTGGTCTATTTTTTCCGCTTCACCGCTGGCAATTCCCGGCTTCCCTTGACGTGACGGCTGGCGTCAACGAGATGAGCTGCGGCGAGGTGACGAAGGGAATGGAGCTCAAAGAGGAAGTAAGTATGCTACGTTTGTCTGGAAATTTCTCGAGTTTGACTGAGGATGCTGTGGAGCCGGCAGTTTTCAAGGAGGTTGACTTGGGAGATGCGAAAGCACGCACGATCGACGACGTTCCACGGAGGCGGCAGGCACACAGGAGGTTCATAGTTAGATCATATGACCTGTGCCATGAATTGTGGTTGGTAGCACGTTAAAACTACTACTCACTAGTATGAATTGAAGTAAGCCAGGATTATGAAGATCTCTGCTATGTGATGACTTGGGCTATGTTGTCCGAATTGCGAAAGAAGAACTAGACAGGGCTAACACGCCTGTGTTGGTTGGAGAGTTTTGTCACCATAACATAGTTAGACCACAACATACATTTAGATTCCAACACATATATGACGGTAATGAAATACACTTTACATATATGGCAGTAACAAATCACTTGTCACCTAGTAACTCAGCAAGTATCAATTGTTACACACCATCTCTGTATTATACTTTTCATTCGGCTGAGGATATATACCGTTAATTCGGCTGAGGATATATTCCGAAGAATCGGAGGAACATGACCCCGAGCAACCAAAGAGAGCGGATATAGGAGAAGACCGCCTACACATGCTAACCTGGAACATTGCGGGACAAAGTGACGCCTGCCTAGACCTGGCGGAGGTCGTTAGAGACAGAGCAAACAACCAACAAGGATTGCATGTGGTAGTGCTTATGGAGGTTAAGCACGCACATGACAGAGCCATAAGAAGATTCAGGGACATGAGATACACCGCCATAGGCACCAAAGCCGAAACGCAAGCAACCGAAGGCAAAGAAGAACATGCAGTGAAAGGAGGGGTAGTGATGCTCCTCGGTAACCCCTACAGCCATGCGCACAACCACCATGTTGTCCCCACACGCCACCTGGAAGGATACCTCCTGCACGTGGTGCTACACCTCCCAGGAGGGGTGATGTACCATGTGCTGGGAGTATACAACCCATTAGGTGCGGAAGAGTGGAAAATTAGGGACAAACTACTGAAGTACACAACCAACTTAATACAAAAAACCGCAAAGGATCAAAATGCACACGTGGTCATAGATGGGGACCTCGATGCGAGCAACACCAGCACAGGCAAACACGTAAGAAAAACGGACAGGGAATGGGAACAACTAGCGACGGCACAAGACCTCCACAATATAGGTCCGGCAGTCAACTCCACTCTGAACTTGGCGAAAGGCAGGAACATAGACAGATGGCTGGCGCCAAGAAACCAGCATGCGCAATATGAAATAAAGGATAACACACACCTCACCCAGCACCACACCAGCGACCACGAAATGGTAAGCATGACAACCCTCCGACTGGACAACATAGGCACCCACGAGCCGTACGTGGACCGCAACCCTCAGCCAGGGCATAAAAAACTAGACACACCCTTGAACAAAGCCAGTAGGGAAACACTCCAAAGTGTCCTACTCACAACGCATGATTGCACCAAAACAACCGAACTACGACAAATAACGAGGATGGCCACCCAATGCAGAGAAGAGGGCGACAAACAGGTAGCACACGCCACCATAGACAGAGCGGGGGAAACCGTCCTCAACATACTCACGAGAGCAAACGGCTGTGCACTAAAAGATGAAGAACTTCTAACGACCATAATAGGGGGCACCTCCAACCGCGCCACGACCGACCTCCTGATGAGCAACAAGGACAGGAAAACAAGAAATAAAGCGATACTCAAAATGAGGGCGTACAAAAAAACCAAACAACAACTACGGGACACGCACACAGAACAGCTAACCCTCCAAAACCTAAAAAAAGGGGATAGAGAAGGCCCTGCCGACAGGAACAACACGAACACGAAAGAATGGCTCGAATGGCTCACCGACGAAGCCAAAAAGGAGAGGTCGGCGGCGCACAAGGTAGCCCAGCAACACCGGCAACAGGCCAACCAAAGGCACAACGACAAAACGGTGAGAGAATACTGGAACAACCAAAAAATATACCACAAAAGGATATACGCTAAGGCATAAGAAACAGGGCACGCCCCTACAACAAACATACAAGCACTACAGGACAGGGAGGGGAACCCGGCGGTTGGACATGGGGTGATAGCAGACGCACTGGCGGACCACATGACACATTCTGCACCATACAGAATGGAACACCGCAACCCGCCAGACCCGAACCCCCCACCATGGGAAGACCCCGCCCAGGTGGAGCACCTCGTGAAAGCGGCAAGGCCAAACACCACGGAACTGGACCTCACCATTAGCAGACAGGGCTACAGCAAGGCGGTGCACACCCTCAACAATAACAAAGCACCGGGCCCCACCAAAACCCCAAACGAAATTCTCAAGTACACGCTAGAGGACTTCCACGATGCCCTACACGCCCTCATGCTTGAAATGTGGAACAGCAAACATGTCCCGCTCACCTGGAAAAAAGGGACATTATGCTTCCACCACAAGAAAGGAGATGTCACCAAGCAACAAAACTATAGACCCATTGCGCTGTTGGAAGGGGTCTTCAAACTATACACCTCGCAAATAGCCAGCATGCTCTCAACGTTTTGCGAAACACAAGGGATACTGGCACTGGCACAAGAGGGTTCAAGGGAAAAAAGGAACACCCTCAGACAGCTCACCAGGGTAACCAACGCGATAGAGGATGCCAACGTCTCGGGGCAGGAGCTCCACGGCCTCTATGTAGACTTCGAGAATGCATACGGCTCAGCGGACCATAACAAACTACTACACATTATGGAATACCTGGGAATACCTGAAGACCTCACACACAAGTTGTATGGGATGTCCTTGGGACACAAAGCCATGACACCATGTCCATGTGCACCAGGGTCGGGGGGGAAACCTCCCTCAAAACAATACAAGTACAAAGAGGACTCCTGCAAGGGGACAACATGAGCCCCCTCCTCTTCATAATATACCAAGAGCCGCTACCAAGATGGTTGGAAGTGGGAGAGCACGGGTACCAACACAAATACGCAGCGGAGCGGGGCAGGCTAGGGCCCCTCCGCACAACAACAAAGGCATTTGTTGACGACCTGCTCATACTATGCCCTACAATATTCAACATGAGAGCGCAACTGCGCAAGCTGCAGGCATTCTCGAAATGGAGCGAACTCAAAATTAACCTCACTAAGTCGGCCATAACTAGCATAAAAAACGGGGTCCAAATATGTGAAAGACTCCATGCCGACCTCAAAACGATAGGTGCAGATGGAAAATTGAGCCACTTCAAAATTCTCAAGCCAAACGAAACATACAAATACCTTGGGTACTCCTAACCTTCACGGGCAACTGGGATGAGGAGAAAAGGGCCGCCAAGGACGAAATGAACCACAGGATACAGGCACTATTGCGCTCCCCCCTCACACCGGACCAAAAAGAATACTCCCTGCACTCAACAATACTGGGCAAGTTCAGGTACGGACTACACCTTGGGCTCTACACCGCGGGGGAAATTGACAAATTCAATGACGTGATAGGAGGAGCCACGAAAAATATTCAAGGGCTGCCACGCAATGGAACACCAAACATTTTCACCACACAAGAGAAAGAACGTTTTGGACTGGGAATGACACCTCTCCAAGCAGTCTATGCCCAGTCAATATGGAGTGGGCTACTGGAAGCCATGCACAGTGAGGAGGACAGGGGAGCAGTCAGAGGCCCAACATGGAGACAAATAAACCTCGTGTCAAGACTCATAATGTCCCATGTCAGCAGGTCCACCAGGGGACTGGTGGAACACCACAGCACCACACGTCTGAACTGCACAAACCTTGGCAAACTCTGGGGAGGCCACCAAACAAAATACAACACACTCAGAAAACTCAACGCCCTCCTTAGATACAACATAACACCTCAAGGGACCGAAGGGATGTTACAGCAACTCCAAACTCCCGAAAATAATGGAAATAACCGAAAATAATGGAGCAACTGCAAGGAGCAACCAGAAGAAAGTCTGACAAAGAAATGGAAGGGAACACCAGGAAAACAAAAGTAGGCAAAATGATGGACGGGGACCTCCCGGCGCCCCAGGACTGGCAAGCAATATACACAGACCAAACTACCAGAACTACAATACCTAAGGATACGCCGACAACTCTAAACTACACGACGTGCCTAAAGCTATTCACCCACTTCCCGGACCTAGCATTTCTCATAACGCTAGATGGCCAACGTGTGCTCAACGAACAAAACATTAGGAAACAGTGCACAGACGCGGCCCTCAAAACCAACAAAGACGCCATAGCGAGGGGGCTAGCACACCTGTACCCATATTTATGCAAGGCCCAACATGCAACCGGGGGACTTCTACGCAAGCAATACGAACAGGCAGCTAAAGCAGCAATACAGGAGCACCCCCCACACGGGACCACTGGACTCCCATACCATGCGATCCACCCTCCCACACCTCAACGCGGAACAACTGCGGACAAAAATGTCAGAATGGGAAGCACGACGGGTTCCCAGGGAGGAGATGCACAGGCTACTCTCCCTACACCCGCTCACCAGGATTAACGAGACGGAAGACCCCGAACAAGGACAAAGAGACAAGGAGGACGGACAAGTCCCCAACAACCGTGCGCAAACCAGGTGGGCGGACGACATAGACCCTATGGCAGAAAAACTGGAAACTTGCCACTTCGCGAGAGGCCAAATTGTGGACAAACCAAAAGAAGTGGTAGCGGTAAGGAAGCTCCTAGTCAACCCAGAAGACCCGCACTCACTGGTCACCCAATACAGGACACAATGGCAACACCCGGAAGGGGAGGACTCCTACACATGGAGCACCCAGGAAACGATTGCCGACTACCTGAGACTGGCCAAGAAAAGGGGCCAAAGCACAACCACCCTCCCGACCCTAAAAAGAAGGCTGAAGATGCGGGGCACCAAAGTAACCCACCCCAAGGGGCTCAGGGAACTACTCGCAAGAAAACCGCACACGGGAAAAGCCTGGCCGACGCTGACCGCAAGCAACCTCACTCTGGACCCGACCGAAACCAACCCAGAACAAGACATTGCAGAAAACAGGGAGCACTTCTGCCAGATAAGGCTAGAAGGGGAACTCGCCCATAGCTACCACAGAAATGGGAAATACATAGGCACTCTCACAAAAGCGAAACTGAATAGGCTGCATGAAAGCTATACACAAGCGGTAGGAATGCCGAACAGCCAAACCCCACACCAGAGCACTCTCAGAACAGAACTATGGGAGGACCACAAAATACGGGTCTCCACTTTCGAAGAGGAAATTGGGCACCTCCTTATTCGATACTCAAGCAAAGAAGAAAAGGAGGAGCGCAAAAAGAACCTCCAAAACCACTGGACATTCCCTGCCCAGATGCAGAGGGCGCGGCAACAAGCATTCGGAATAAGCACGGAACTTTTCGCCTCACCTCTGAACGTGCACCACAACACCACAACGCACTTTGCTAAGTATGAACGGGGCAAGGTGTTCGGAGCCAGAGGCTCGGCCTGGGCAACAAACTGGATGAAACTGGGAGCCTACCAATTCAACCCTGAGTACACACCACAGGACCTCAAAAAGGCACTGGACTTCGCCATTGCAGCCACCACCACCCAGGAACCGGTGTTTGGGGTCGACATATACCCGACATACGAAAAAACCCCATACAGAAAGCTGTACAACACACATGCACGAACTCCTGGAAATACCGCAGAGCAAGATCACCTTTCTGCCCCCCGACCACTGGATGGGCACCTCCCACCAACAGGGGAAACAATGCAACTGGAACCTCAGAATTCTGACAGTAGCCGACAAAGCAGGATGGCAGGCCCACTGCAGAGACCTTGACGCAGCGGCGGAACGCATAAAACACGCACTCACCACATGCCCTCAAAGTAAGGTCCGCACGACCAGAACGGCCAAACAGCCGGCGAGGGAAGCGAATCTACACGATACAAACGAAACAAACCAACCGAACCAGGAACGACACACCTCAGACGTCGACTGCATGGTGGACACGAGACCATGGCAGAGGTACGAACTCCCCGAGGTGAAACTAAAGGACATGGTAAACGCAACAGGTAGAATGTGCAACACAGGACCACACCGAATACGAAATGACCTATGCGAACAATGCGGCAACATACAGGCGGTGGCGGAAACCTGGTGGGAAGACGCTCACCTCCACATAGAGGAAGGTCCAGCCAGATGGGAACTGCTGCCGGGAAGCAGAGGGGGGAAATGGAACATTCACCCCCCACCATTCAGCAAGTAACTGAAGCCAACACCCTGCACACCAGGCTGGAAAGGCAGATGACCGCCCAAACCACGTGGGACAAGTACACGATCGAAAGTAGTCAGGCACCCTACCGACTTCTGGCCAGAGCACGAACCAAGGACACAAGGAAGGGCATGGACTCTGGTGAGAGACAGGGAAACAGACCCCAGGGATACAACCCCGAGCGATGCGCTAACCCAGTTTGAATACCCCCCAAAGAACGCACGAGCCAAACGCATACCTGTACACAGATGGAAGCAAAAGAGAAATAGAAACGGAAGGGGGCAACAAAGAATGGGCCTCGGGGGCCGCGGTCTGGGACCCCGGAACAGGAGAGGGAGAGACCCACATGATTCGATGGGAAGGCGAAGACCAAGAAGTAAACAGAGCTGAACTCCTGGCAATACAAAAAGCGGTAACACTGCCCAGGGTGCCAGGCAGCGGAAAACTCACCATATGCACGGACAGTGCCAACTCCGTAAGACAACTGGAGAGCATGAGAACAAAACCCCACAGTATGGAACACCACCAACAAAGGGACCTTCTCTACGCCATACTCGTCAATGTGGAGGAACTGGTTGCAGCGGGGCTAAAGGTAGAACTCTTAAAAGTCAAAGCACACACAGGAATTACGGGAAACGAGAAGGCGGACGAAGCAGCCAAGCAGGCCTGCACCACGGGAGCCCTCACAGAGGCATGGGGCAATGACGAAACGAAAAAAAATTAAACCCATGGTGCCGGACGAAGACTCGGGCAGCAGAGAACTAAAAGGGAAACATGCGATACAAAAATACGTAACTTCCCTCCTCCGAGAAGACTCGGCTCAAGGGGAAAACAGACTAGCCACAAAAATGGCCGCGCTACAGGGGGAACCAACAACCTGGGTGCACCAGCCAAAAACAGAACATGTGTTCCGCTGGGAAGCACAACAGGACCAAGCGAAACAGACAGAAGAGGAGCAAACAATAATTCACGGCCAAACACCCAACGCCCAGCAGCAGGCTGACCAAACCCGAGAGGAGGAAGAAAGACAACTGCGAGAAATGCTAGAGCAACAGGAGGATGAAGAAACGCTGCAAATGCAAGGGACAGAGGGACAACCCGAGCCCCAAGGGGCATGTTCTCAGACAGAGCGGACGCTCACACGGACAAACTAAAGGACATACTTGACCACCACAGAAAAGGGGGCTGCAAAGTCCTCGCCTACACGGGGAAAAAGAGGGACCCGGGTGTCAAACCAAGGGCACTCCTGAACTACATACTGACCAAAGGGCAATGCAGACACGATGGCAAGAACAACCCGGGCAAACACGACGGGCCGGACACCATACCAAGCTATGTAGACATGGTCATGATAGAAGGCATGGAGGACCTCGTGGCCGGATGGGAATGCACGCAGCACGAGGCACCAGGAAAGGTCAAGAACCTACACCTCATAGAAATAGCACACACCGATGATGAGAGGTGGGGACCGAAGCTCCTGGAGAAGTACATTAAATAAGGACCACTGCTACAACTGCTCCGAAGACACGGCTTCAAAGCAAAACTCCACGCCTTTGTAATAGGCAGAACAGACACAGTATACACACACAACCAGAAGATTTTGGAGCAATTGGGACTAAACAAAAAAGAGGCCACCCGAGCACTGCGAAAGATACACGACCTAACGGTCGACTATGCGCACAACGCCTACCAGCTCTACAGGAAACTCAGACAGGAAACGAAAGCTGAGGAAATGGATGGAAACCACCCAGTATAAATAAGCCCACAAGGACCGCCACTCATGGCGGTCCGGGCCAGAGTAGGGCCGGGAAATTAATATACTCATACGCCCGAAGGGCGTGGTTTTTTCTTTTTCTTTCTTTCTCGTGTCCGCAATTTGGACTAGCAATCTGGCTGCAGTGAGCACTGCGAGGACAGGCTCAGTGCAGCCCTAACGCCTGGCTGCTGACCACCACCGCCACGATAGGCACATCACCCAGGATGCTACAAACAGCGAAGCACCCTCGTCGTTCCGCGTGTTCCCTCCTCCTGTTGCCACATGTCGCGAGTCACTCCCGCTCAGCCATCCGCCAACTGTTATGCGCTGGCACGGTACCTAAACGCACCGTGGAGCCGAAGCTGCCCATGGTCTTCTTCCAGCCGTCTTCTTCGGAGAAGTTCCAAACCGTCAAGTTCACCACGCCGAACGTCAAGAACTCATCCGGCAGGAAGGGATTCCAAGTGATGCCTGCCACATCGTCATGCCCGGTGCTCGCATCATTCTATTGCTATGGGTCTACCAAGGCCCTACTC
>LGRX02008434.1:0-24376 GCA_001247695.2 Cymbomonas tetramitiformis
TGTGGAGACCGTCTTTGCCCTTGCCTTGCCGTGTCCTGCCCCTCCCCGCCCCTCCTTGTCCCCGGCATGGCCTGTGGCTCCCTTGCTTCCCCCTTCCCCTGCGGGGCTTGCAGGCGGAGCATGAGAAGCGGGAGGAGGCGGACAAAGCGACCTTGCTTACAGCTGCGGCGGGTGACCTCTTGGTCCTCACGTGCCGGCTAGTGTCCCCCCAGGAGGAGATGGGTCATCCTCACGCCTCCGCTTCCGCCCCGCCTTCGCCTCCGCCTCCCGCCTCCCGCCTGCGCCTCCGCCTCCGCCCCGCCTCCGCCCCCGCCTCCACGCCTCCGCCCCCGCCTCCGCCTCCGCCTCCTTCGCCCCCCGCCCCGCCTTCGCCTCCCTTCGCCCCCCGCCCCGCCTTCCCTCCATACTCACCCCTGCGCGCCATTCCGCTTCCGCCCCCGCCCACCGGTGCCATTCCACCCCGCCCCTCCCGGCCCACCGCTCCGCTCCGCCTCTCCGCCCCGCTTGCTGCCGCCCGTGGTCTTCACGTGTCGGCTAGTGTCCCCCCGGGAGGAGATGGGTTTCTCCCCGCTTGCGGGTTGATGAGGCTGTTCTCTGCTTGACCGCGGTAGGAGTCGTGCCGAGGCACCTCAGGCAGTGGTCTGCACGCAGTAGATCCCTCTCGAGACCTCTGCCCTGAACGGCTAGCGCCTGACCCCAGGCGGCGCATCCTCACTCTTCATTCAGACATCCGGGTCGTAACATCTACTTATAATCAGAAGCCTATCCGATTCCGAATTTCCGAGTTTGTTGTGCATGCCCTGCAATGAATGCCTGCAGTGAATGCCAGGGAGGGGGGAAATGGGGGGCTCGCAGTGTGCGCCTCAGGGGGGTGGTTGGGGAGGTTTGCCCTTTCCTTGGGGATGCAGGTTTTTGGTTCCTGACTGGCGGCACACACTTTCTGGCCCTCAGGGCGCTATGCGTTCCATAAGGAGGGGGGCCGCAGGGCGTGGGAAGGGGCGCAACCTGGACTGGGGAGACACGAGATTGCAATGCGCCGCAGGTGTTCATGGGTGGGACCCGAGATTGCAATGCGCTGCAGGTGTTCTTGGGTGACGCGTGCAAGGGTCTCTGGGCAAGGGGCGGGTGCATGGCAAGGCTCCTCCGAGCTCCTTGGTTGATGCTTGGGGGTGACACCACTCGCACCGTTCAACTAAAGAGGGAGGGGGCGCCACTGTGCGAGGCAACGCGCTCATCGAGGCTCAATCATCTGGGCAGGTCATCCACTCATGTATCATCTCGGGAGGTCATCCACTCATGTTCGAGGCTCAATCATCTGGGGAGGTCATCCACTCATGTAGGCCAACTCTTGTATCCTGCCTTTTGGGGGGGGCGCAGATTGCTATGACGTTGCCAAGTGGCGGGTGCCTCGAGGTTCGCCTGCACACTCGTGTTCTTGGTTCCGACATTCTCGGGGGGAATGCGAGTTTGTGGGGCGCCTTCCGCGGGGGAACGTCATGGCTGTTCGAAGGACTGTCTGCTACTGGGTTCAGGCTCCGGCCATGGGTACACCACCCGGCCCCCCACGGTTCGTGTGCGGTCTGTCTCTCCTGGCTAGGAGGGCAGTGGGAATACTGTCCCTGTCTCTTGCGACCACTAAAGGGGCAACCCTCATGGCGCTGGCCCAGAGGTTGATGCTTGGGGGTAACACCCCTTGCACCGTTCAACCGGCTATAGCTTCTAGGGCGGGGTGGCACCCGTCCATACCCACCACCAAGGGAACTTCGTCTTGGCCCGAAATTCGGGCGGGGCGGCCCGTGGGCGTGGAGCTTAAGAGGTTCCAATGCACACGTTTCGTCAAAAGCTGACATTGACATTGACATTGCATGGTGCCAGCGTGGACCTCAGCCATGCTGACAATGGCGGCCGCACGCCTGCGCACTCGCGGGCTGCGGGTGGGGGACACGTGAAGGCGCTGAGGATGCTTTGGAAAGAAGCCGGCGCAAAGGTGGATGCAGAGGACGGGGAGGGCCGCACCTCATTGACACTGGCATTGGCAGGGGAAAAAGAAAAAAGAAAAAATGTGACATACTCCTACCGGAGACGTGATGTTAGGAGGTGCACAGCTGTCAAGCCTGCCCCTTTATTTCTACCTATCTACAGAATGATGTCCCAGGCAGTTATTACTTGCAAAAGTTAAAACCCTCCCTGCAGCCCTGCCTCATAACGGGAGACTGCAGTTCAGATGGCACGGGCGACAAGCGGTTAAAGATGCCCCCACTATTTTCTTGGCTCCAGGCAAGCAAGTTTGTCCGATGCCAAGTGTGGCCGTCTACTAGTGGAGCTCCTAATGGTCACTCCCAGTATGCGGCCCGGTGGGGGTGCATATCCTAGGATACATGCAATTCTAAAAGCACAAGTTGTGCTCCAACTAGAGCAAGATCTGTAGAGGGTAGATGTTGCAGATATTGTGGTCAAACGTAGATGCGCCAGTCCAATGACCACGCCGCTGCCGCCGCTGAAAACCCCCAGATGCGTCGTGGTGTGGGGGACGAAAAGCGTTTGCCGGCTCTGTCGTGCCTGTCCCGCCAGGTTGCCAAACTCGTCGGCCGCTGACTCGCTCCCAGCAGGTCCTGCACATGCGCGCTGAGTGAAGGCGCTCCAGGGAAATGTAGCTGGCGGAGTTCCGGTTCAGATGTGCTGGTCATAGACCTCCACGTCCAAGCCGTCCGCCTCATGCCAGGGGTCCTCGTACTCGAGGTCGGCGATGTCCTCGTCCTGAGAGTCCCCCTGCGCAGCTGCTTTCCCCTTTTTGCTCGTTCTCGGTGGGCTAGGCGGCACCGATGCCGGTTTACCACTACGTTTCTCACCAGGAGAAGGCGGTGTGCCAGACGGTGCACGCTGAACGATGTCCGAAAACGTTGAGTCCGAAACCGCTGCACCACAGGATGGCGCCGCGGTTTGCGCGAAGTCTCTGGACTTCACTGTTCCAGAGGCGTTGCCAAAAGTGAAAGATGCTCCTGGCACGACTGTTGGCAAAACGGAAGGAGTCGTGAAAAACCCCGTCGTCGCTGGCGGATCTCTCCGCTCAGCGCGCTCCTTCGCGTTCTGTCGCTGCGTGGTTCTCCTGAGGGTCCTGACGCTTGGCCCCTGCGATGAGGCGGTGCCACGCGTGGATGACGAAGGCGGAAACGTTGATGAAGTCGCCAAGCCCGGTGCTGTCGTGCTAGCCCGCTCAAATGCGGGAAGGCACACCGTTGCCGCTGCTGCAACTGCTCGAGTCGCGTGCAGAGCCAGATGCGTTAGGCTCTGTTGCGGCGTAAGCGCAATGGACTCGTCGTCACCGATGCGTTCCGGCAGGGCCGCCCCCTGCCTTCGTGCTAGCCTTTGTGCTCTCAGCGCAGCCTGAGCTGTGCTGATGAGTAACTCGAGGCTCATCTCCGCTGCTTCGTGCTGCGGACTCGTTGCCGGTCCGCAAGATGTCGGCTTTCGCCCCCCCATGTAGTGAGAGCCCGCTTCAACACAAAATTCTCGTGAATAATTTCAAAATTATCTTCCCTTTATCCATTATATCGCTTGAAGTTTTTCATAAAAATTTCGGGTGAGAGCGTTGCGCAGCCGCCGTCGGAGGGTCGCTCTCAGTGAGTAGCAAGGACTGGCAGGGGGTCATGAGAGCGTTGTGGCGGCGCTTCTTGAGGCGGGGGCTGGAGTGAACGCAGGCACGGGGCAGCGGCCGGTCCACGCGGCGGCGGAGAGGGGCATGGTGGAGATGCTGAGGGTGCTGGTGGACAAGGGTGCAGAGGTGGACGCAGAGGACGGGGCGGGCCGCACGGCGCTGACGGTGGCGCTGGCATTCGGGCAGGAGGCTGCGGCTCGGGCGCTGCTGGAGGCAGGGGCTGGGGTGAATGCGGGCACGGGGCGGCGGCCGCTTCACGGTGCCGCAGAAGGGGGCATGGTGGAAATACTGAGGGAGCTAGTGGACAAGGGCGCGCACGTGGAGGCGGAAGACGGGGAAGGCCGCACGGCGCTGATGTTGGCGCTGGTATTCGGGCAGGAGGCTGCAGCTCAGGCGCTGCTGGAGGCGGGGGCTGGATTGAAGGCGGGCACGGGACAGCGGCCGCTCCACGCGGCGGCGAGGAAGGGCATGGAGGAGATGGCCAGGGAGCTTGTGGACAAGGGTGCGGAGGTGGACGCGGAGGACGGGGTGGGTCGCACGGCGCTGACGGTGGCGGCCGGGGCGCTTTGCCCTCTGTGGGACACGGCGTGGGTGTGGCGCATCGGTGGCCTGAGAGTGGACACGGCTTGGGTGTGGCGCATGGCCTGAGTGTGGGACGGTGAGTTTGGACACGGCTTGGGTGTGGCATATGGCGTGAGCATGGGGTGTGGATTGGGTGTAGCGCATCGGCGGCCTGAGTGTGGGACACGGCTGGGTGTGGCGCATGACATGAGCGTGGGACACGGCAAGGGGTGTGGCGCATCGGCGGCCTGAGTATGGGACACGGCTGGGTGTGGTGCCTTCTGACTGGCGTCACCCCCGGGCCCGGTGAGGGCATAGCATTCCGGGGCCGAGGCCGTGTGGCGAGACGGCCGCGTGGCGCTGCGCGAGGGCCGGGTCTGGACTGAGCCCCGATGTGGCCTGCGGGCGTACAGGGGTGTGACCCGGACGGCGCCACGCGGCTGGGGCGCTTTGCCCTCTGTGGGACACGGCGTGGGTGTGGCGCATTGGTGGCCTGAGTGTCGACACGGCTTGGATGTAGCGCATGGTCTGAGTGTTGGACACGGCTTGGGGTGTGGCGCATCGGCGGCCTGAGTGTGGGACACGGCTGGGTGTGGTGCATGGCGTGAGCGTGGGGTGCGGCTTGGGTTTGGCGCTTTGGTGGCCTGAGTGTGGGGCATGGCGGGGGTGTGGCGCATGGCTTTTGGGTGGAAGTGGCGAGGAGGTGGCGCATGGCCTGTGGGCGGGGTGTGGCAAGGGTGCGGTGCATGGCCTTTGCGTGGGGCACGGCAAGGGGTGCTGCGTTGCCTGAGTGTGGAACACGGCGGGGGTGTGCTGTATGGCTTGGGTGTGGGGCGCTGGAGGCTTTTTCTCTGTTTGGCGTGAGTGTGGGGTGTGGATTGGGTGTGGCGCATCGATGGCCTGAGTGTGGGGCGTGGCAAGGGCGTGGCTCGTGGCTTTTGCTTGGAGATCGTAGGTGTGCTTTTGCATGGCTGCAGTCCGGGGATCGTGGGGGGCGTTGCACGGAGCATGCGTGGGGTGTGATGTGTGGGTTGCGCGTGTAGTGTGGCTCTGGGCGTGGTGCATGGCCTGGGCGCTGGGCGCGGTCGGGGTGTGAGACCTGCATGACCAGGAGCGCCCACCCGCCCGGTGTGGATTTCCCTGGTGCCCCTTCCTCCTTCTTCCAATCCTTGCCCTTCTTGCCTTGATCGCCTCTAGCTCGCCTCTGTGACGGGCCCTGTGCCCTGTAGGCTAGGTAGAACCGGACCTTGTAAGTAATATTTATTATTTTTTCTCTCTGTGTGGCTCCTTCTCCTGGTCTTGAGTGCCCTGCCTTGCGCGCCCCTTCCTTTGTCCGCAGTTGGTCGTGCATGCCCTGGCAGGCCGCTCGGAGGCTGGGCGAGCCAGAGTGTGCGCCAGAGTGTGCGGAGTGGCGTGGTGTGGTGCATGGCATGAGTGTGCGCTGCAGCTGGGGCTGGAGCGGTGCCAGTATGTGCGGAGTGGCTGGTGTGGTGCTTGGTTTGAGTGTGCGCTGCAGCTGGGGCTCGAGCGTTGCCAGAATGTGTGTGTGGACGGTGTGGTGCATGGCATGAGTGCGCGCTGCAGCTGGGGCTTGAGCGTTGCCAGAATGTGCGGAGTGGCTGGTGTAGTGCATGGCGTGAGCATGTGGCACGGCTTGGGAGTGGGGCTGGGCCTGAGCATGTGGCACAGCTGGGGGTGTGGTGCTGGGCCTGGGCAGGCGGCGAGGCTGGGGAGTGGGTCGTGGCTTGAACAAGCCGCGGCTGGGGTGTGGGGCTGGGCCGGAGCATGCGGTGTGGCTGGGGCGTTGAGCGAGGCCCGAGTTTTGTTGAGTGGCTGGGTGTGGTGCATGGCTGAGCTTTGGCACGGCTCGGGTGTGTATCAAGGCCTTAGCATGTGACACGGCTGGTGGTGTGGTGCAGGGCTTGGGCCTGCGGCACGGCTGGGGGTGTGGAGCGTGGCCCGAGTTTGCGGAGTGTCTGGGTGTGGTGCATGGTCTGACCACGCCACGGCTGGGGCCGAGGGGCATGGCTTGAGCATTTGGCACGGCTGGGGGGGTGGGGCCGGGCTTGAGCATGCGGCGCGGCTGGGTTGTGGGAGCACGCCGCGGCTGGTGGAGTGGGGCGTGGCTTGAGCTTGCGGCGCGACCGGGGTCTGGGTCAGGGCTTGATCACGCCACGGCTGGGGGGGGTGGGCGGGGCTTGAGCATGCGGCGCGACTGGGGGTGCGGGTCATGGCCTGAGCTTGCGGCATGGCTCGGGTGTGGCGCAGGACTTGGGCGTGTGGCACGCCTGGGGAGTGGGGCATGGGGCGAGCTTGGGCCGTGGCTGGGGTGGGTTGCGGGACTTGAACATGCGGCTTGGCTGGGGGTGTGCTTGGTCTGAGCTTGCGACACGGCTGTGGTGCTCTGATTGGCCTTTGCGTGGTGCGTGGCGTGGTGGCTTGCATGGCTTGATCACGAGGCACGGCTGGGTTGCGCTGACTGGCCCCTTGCGTGATGCGCGGTGTGGCGTCGTTTTGGCTTCTGGGTGACCGCGAGGCTTGCTTTGGAGCCCCCCCCTCTGCCTCTTGTCCCCTTCTCTGGCAGCAGGCTGCGGGCTTGGTCGCCTCAACTGGGTTTCACCTTCCCCCCTTGCCCCCCCCTTTTGATCCTCCTCGTCTGCATCTGCCTGTGGAAACCGTCTTTGCCCTTGCCTTGTCGTGTCCTGCCCCTCCCCGCCCTCCTTGTCCCCGGCATGGCCTGTGGCTCCCCTGCTTCCCCCCCCCCCTGCGGGGCTTGCAGGCGGAGCATATGAAGCGGGAGGAGGCGGACAAAGCGACCTTGCTTACAGCTGCGGCGGGTGACCTCTTGGTCCTCACGTGCCGGCTAGTGTCCCCCCGGGAGGAGATGGGTCCTCCTCCGCCTCCGCCTCCGCTTCCGCCTCCGCCCCCACCTCCGCCCCCGCCTCCGCCCGTGGTCCTCATGTGTCGGCAAGTGTCCCCCCGGGAGGAGATGTGTCTACCCCTTCGGGTTGAGAGGCTATTCTCTGCTTGACCGCGGTAGGAGTCGTGCCGAGGCACCTCAGGCAGTGGTCTGCACGCAGTAGATCCCTCTCGAGACCTCTGCCCTGAACGGCTAGAGCCTGACCCCAGGCGGCGCATCCTCACTCTTCATTCAGACATCCGGGTCGTAACATCTACTTATAATCAGAAGCCTATCCGATTCCGAATTTCCGATTGTTGTGCATGCCCTGCAATGAATGCCTGCAGTGAATGCCTGGGGTGGTCAAAATTTTCATATCAAGATTTTCCGTACATTTATACACTGGTACCGAACGATCAGAATGTTTCATAACAAATCCCATATTAAGGCGTTGCGTCATAATGCACACACCAATATCACACCCCCATCAATGCGCAGGGTTGTGGAAGCTCGAGATTTTAATATTTTGAATTCGGTTTTTTGGGAACCAATCTTGACTGGCAATGTGAGATCTCGACCGTTTGCGCGCGCATATCGAACGACCGAGCTCGTCCTGGGGGGCGATAAAAAAAGTGCGTCATAATGCACACGGTCACTGTACAAGACGCACTTAGGGAGAGCCGTGCGATGCAGGGTTCAGTTACTCGAAAACCCTGGGAGTTCAGTTTTGCCGCTCGATCGTCTCAGAATCCCAACTTCATCGCTTCCGAGCGTTCCGCGCAAAGCTTTGACCGAAGATTTCTTTACATTTTAACGATAAAAACGGAGGGTCTGCTTGCTGTATGCATATATTTCTTGGTGTACATCATATTTTTTCACACAGCATTCAGCGGGATGTTATGTTATCTTACACCCTCGAATGATATCGTGTTTTTTGATAGAACAGGAGATATGTGTATGTATATATATATATATATTCTGTAATTGCAATTGTGAAAATGCAGGTGTGATAGGCTTGTAGGAACTAAAGTCAGATATAACAAATGTTCACCAGGCTTTAGGGTTCGGGAGCCTGTGACACAATGGCACAGACAACAAGCTCCCTGGCCATCTCCTCCATGCCCTTCCTCGCCGCCGCGTGGAGCGGCCGCTGTCCCGTGCCCGCCTTCACTCCAGCCCCCGCCTCCAGCAGCGCCTGAGCTGCAGCCTCCTGCCCGAATACCAGCGCCAACATCAGCGCCGTGCGGCCTTCCCCGTCTTCCGCCTCCACGTCCGCGCCCTTGTCCACTAGCTCCCTCAGTATTTCCATCATGCCCCCTTCTGCGGCACCGTGAAGCGGCCGCCGCCCCGTGCCCGCATTCACCCCAGCCCCCGCCTCCAGCAGCGCCCGAGCCGCAGCCTCCTGCCCGAATGCCAGCGCCACCGTCAGCGCCGTGCGGCCCGCCCCGTCCTCTGCGTCCACCTCTGCACCCTTGTCCACCAGCACCCTCAGCATCTCCACCATGCCCCTCTCCGCCGCCGCGTGGACCGGACGCTGCCCCGTGCCTGCGTTCACTCCAGCCCCCGCCTCAAGAAGCGCCGCCACAACGCTCTCATGACCCCCTGCCAATGCCAGTGTCAATGAGATGCGGCCCTCCCCGTCCTCTGCATCCACCTTTGCGCCGGCTTCTTTCCAAAGCATCCTCAGCGCCTTCACGTGTCCCCCACCCGCAGCCCGCGAGTGCGCAGGCGTGCGGCCGCCATTGTCAGCATGGCTGAGGTCCACGCTGGCACCATGCAATGTCAATGTCAATGTCAGCTTTTGACGAAACGTGTGCATTGGAATCTCTTATTAAGCTCCACGCCCACGGGCCGCCCCGCCCGAATTTCGGGCCAAGACGAAGTTCCCTTGGTGGTGGGTATGGACGGGTGCCACCCCGCCCTAGAAGCTATAGCCGGTTGAACGGTGCAAGGGGTGTTACCCCCAAGCATCAACCTCTGGGCCCGCGCCATGAGGGTTGCCCCTTTAGTGGTCGCAAGAGACAGGGACAGTATTCCCACTGCCCTCCTATCCAGGAGAGACAGACCGCACACGAACCGTGGGGGGCCGGGTGGTGTACCCATGGCCGGAGCCTGAACCCGGTGCAGACATTCTCCGAAACAGCTGTGAGCGCTGCCCTGAGGCGGACGCCGCGAAGCGCCCGCCCCCTGGCAATGGTACAACAATCTGCGCCCCCCCAAAAAGGCAGGATAAAAGAGTTGGCCTACATGAGTTGATGACCTCCCAGATGATTGAGCCTCGAACATGAGTGGATGACCTCCCGAGATGATACATGAGTGGATGACCTCCCCAGATGATTGAGCCTCGATGAGCGCGTTGCCTCGCACAGTGGCGCCCCCTCCCTCTTTAGTTGAACGGTGCGAGTGGTGTTACCCCCAAGCATCAACCAAGGAGCTCGGAGGAGCCTTGCCATGCACCCGCCCCTTGCCCAGAGACCCTTGCACGCGTCACCCAAGGACACCTGCAGCGCATTGCAATCTCGGGTCCCACCCATGAACACCTGCGGCGCATTGCAATCGTCGTGTCTCCCCAGCCCCAGTCCAGGTTTTTACTGGATAGGAAGAGAATCGATATTTATATAAATTAGCATGTACACCCTTAGTTTTATATCGCGCGCGATCGGACGATTAAGTGAAATCCTTTGTTTTTATTGCGAAATCGAAGATTATATCAACTTAGAATATGGAGTTTGTAATGAAAAACTGATGTACGTCATAATGCACACACGAGACACGTCATCGTCATAATGCACACGGTCACTGTAGTCGCCGCGGCAAACACTGGGCGAGGCATCCCCTTAGTTTATACCCCTTGGATTTCCTGGTCTGATGTGGAATGCAGTGCAGAACCCAGCTGTGTTGCGAACCTTTGGATCGAACACATGCGGTGTCGATGTGGCTCGGCTGTCGACGTGTTTAGTGTCAGATGTCGTTCCGACAGATGTAGTCATGTAGATGCTCTCGTCTGGACGTCTACGTCTGGACTTTAGGACGAGCATATTGATAGAACTACTGTGTCACGTAACAAATATCTCATTTGCCATCACGTTTACTTCACACTTGCTGTCAATACAGTTTTCAGCGAATCGTTCATGTTCATCAGCACCTGGAACGGCATTCATATTTCATTGCTCCGAACATGATCATCGGGCCGTTTGCGTGTATAGGCGCCTATAGGGGTGATTACTGCCGACATAAAAAGCCATCTCAGAACGAGAGCCTAGATCGTCTCAAAGCGTAAAGATATACTTGATATTCACGGCATTGCGCATAAGCTGCCGAGCACCGCTCTTCTCTTCATGGGGGCCGGGGGTCAGTTGAGCACGCAGACCGTCAGCAGCGAACCTCTTTTGGATCCCAGTGACGAACGGTTCACGTTATTTCCTATCAAGCACGAAGAAATATGGCGTTTGTACAAGAAAGCTCAAGCAAGTTTCTGGACTGGTGTGCCAACTCTCTCTCTCTCTCTCTCCCTCTCTCTGCATATCACAGATAAAACATAACTTGTTCCTCGAGAGCCGGAGTCTGAGTTCAGCAGTGGGTCTTATGTGCAGTCGAAGAAGTCGACTTAGGAACCGATGTGAGGTGCTGGAACGAAGTTCTGAAAGACGACGAGAAGCATTTCATCAGTCATGTTCTCGCTTTTTTTGCAGCGTCTGACGGAATCGTGTTGGAAAATCTCGGTTGCCGGTTTATGCAAGAAACCCAGAATGCCGAGGTGCGTATGTCTCAATGCTTTTGCCGAAAGTTAGCTGCAGCTTTGAATAGTTGTTGCGAGAACAGGCCTTGAAGCACGAGGGGTCTGTCGTATGGCAGCGTGGTCGAGAGAAGTCGCCTAAACTTTGATTTTGGATGCCGTGAACTGACAGTCGACCCTCCTCTTTCCAGGTGCGAGCTTTTTATGGTTTTCAGATTGCCATAGAGAATATCCACTCAGGTGCGAGATGCCGTATTCACTGTGGGGTGAACGTGAGCCATCACATGACTCCAATACGTCGTGTCTCTGCAGCCACGCCACACGTCGCTGGCGCCACGTGCCAAACTCCTTTCTCTTACAGATGAACTTTGGTGTCCTATTCAAAGTCTACCTTATGAATCCGCCCACGTCGCGAGGACTCTCAACTTCCTACCCAGGTGTATTTTGGCCTGTCGCTAAGCCTGTTCGTGAGAGTCGGCTGCACTGGCACACTGTTTTCACACTGTGAGAGGCACCTCAACCTATCTGTTACCGTATGTTGCAGAAATGTACAGTATCCTTATTGATACCCTGGTGAAAGACCACCATCAAAAAGATCACCTGTTCAGGTGAGTTACAGAAGAGCGCATACTTGAGGCTTTGATTCTGGTTTCCGCTGTTTGCAAAATCGTCTTGGTCGCTGACATTTTGGTAAATTCGCTCTGTGCGCTTGTTCACTTCAGGGCAATACAGTCTATTCCTTGTGTCCAAAAGAAGGCCGAATGGGCTTGCAAATGGATAGAAAGGTACCGGACTGGCGTTGCTATGTGGAAAGACTTGATGCTTCGTTTTCGCCGAATTTCTAAGCATGTGGCTGATCTTCATGTGTAATTTGAACAGTTCTGACTCCTTCGCAACCCGCCTTGTTGCGTTCGCTTGTGTTGAGGGCATCTTTTTTTCTGGAAGGTATGCCGATGCTCTTTCACGTTGCAATAAGTAGGCGCGTGCGCTATTGGCTTGGTTTCGTGAGAGCCCGGAGTAACAATTTCGGGGCATCCGCTAACCTGCTGTTTTTGTGTTGTCAACTGATTGGCATTTCGTCTGGTCTCTCACCTACCAGCACTGAGATATCCCTGGGTGCGTTGCAGTTTCTGCGCGATATTCTGGCTGAAAAAGAGAGGCATAATGCCAGGATTGACGTTTTCAAATGAACTTATATCACGCGATGAAGGCCTGCACTGCGACTTTGCCTGCCTCATGCACTCGTAAGTGCCCCGAACTTTGGCGCTTGAGTCTTTCCAGAGCTTTACTCCGAGCTGGAATAATCAGTGTTGTTGATCAGCTTTTCCCTTATGCACAGTAATCTGAGTGGGTGTGATAAAGGAGCGCTTACGGCGCACTACATGTGTTCTTGGAGGGTACAGGATGTTATCGTGCAAAGTGGAACCTGAAAGGATACAACAAATTGTACGTGAAGCAGTAGACATTGAGATGGAGTTTGTCTGCGATGCTCTTCCAGTAAGTTTGGTCGGAATGAACAGCACACTCATGAAAGAATATATCGAGTTCGTCGCCGACCATCTCCTGGTAAGATGTATTCCTCTCACTATTCGCAGAGGAACATCCTTCTTCAGTGAAAGCACGGCCGTGCTGGAGGGAGTGCATCGGGACCGCTCAGAGTCCTTCTTCAGTGAAAGCACGGCCGTGCTGGAGGGAGTGCATCGGGACCGCTCAGAGTCCTTCTTCAGTGAAAGCACGGCCGTGCTGGAGGGAGTACATCGGGACCGCTTAGAGTCCTAAATGGCGAAACACGTTTTTGTCAAGAGCACACAGATATTTGCCGGAAAGATCAAGGAAGCAGTTTGCTGTATCTGAACCTTCTCGAGCCTCTGGAACAGGTTTATGCTGCTTGTTGTATCATCGATGTGTGATATGTGCCTTCAGGTTGAACTTGGATGTGTGAAGTACTACAAGACTGAGAACCCTTTCGACTGGATGGAGCTCATCTCCTTACAGTAAGTTTTTCTTATTGCTTTTAATTGTCTTCTTCATTTGCAGCTATTTCTCACGACCCATGCATTTGCCCTTCGCTTCAATACCATTGTTTTCTTTGTTTGAAAGTTGCATTCTTTCACCGTCAGTGTGGTTCCACGGCAGTATGTGCGCACATGTCTGTAAAAATTTGCTCACTAGTTACAGTGGGAAGAGTTCACTGAGTGTGCAGAATTGCTGCAATCGTCAGGGGTAAAACGAACTTCTTCGAGAGGCGCGTTGGCGAGTATCAAAAATCTGGGGTAATGGCTAGTCTAACATCTGGTATGAGCCGAGTTTTCACGACAGACGAGGATTTCTGATTATAGCACTAAGGCCGCCCCTTTTGATAATGTAGAAGTACGTGACCCGCCCGCCCCAGATGTACGGTGCAAAATTGTCCTAAAGAAGAGCCCCAAAACTGGATAAATAGCCAAAACAGATTAATGAGATTAAGTATGGGGGAATATCATTTCCACCACTATTAATGAAAATAATTATACCCGCCCGCCAGCGCCACATGTACACCGAGAATGTCACGTACGTCTACACTATCAAAAGGGGCGGTCAAAGTTGAGCCTAATTTTTTTAGCAGGCCGTGTCAAGAAACTGAGTATGTAGTGAGTTGATGTTTGAAATATATATTTACTGTATGTGATCTAGCAGTCCTTGGATGCCGAGGGGAAAAGACAACGGCGGAAACAAATGCATAAGAAAACAGTAGTGGCCCGAATTCGTGTGCTTGCAACTCATTTCATTTGCTGCACTCAAAATTTTCTTGTGTGGAGCACGATGTACACCAGCACAACATCTAGCATAATATTATCGATGCTTAGTACACATTGACATGTGACACGTGTGGCCGGCTCATTTATTGGTTCGTATGGATTCACTTAATTCTTAACACTTTGGATTGATTTTCGAACGCCACACTAGCGCGCCAAAAACTTCGAAAATCGACCTCTGCGAATTCGCCAGCGTTCACACCTGATCAAGCAGCGCGACAGGTATGCGCCTATTTCACAAGTTTCTCAGGTGCAACTTATAATCAGACCTCCATAAGGCATTCATGAGACATATATTGGCGTTTAAGTAACTCCGTTGGCGAAAGGGACATTTTTTTGCAAGCACGGCGTGTTGGCTTCGGAGGTGCGTGTGGTTTGCTTGGCACAATTACAATCGAGCAGCTCATCGCCGGCATTCCGTGGGGGTGCGCGCCTCAACCTTCCTATACGTTGTATGATCGATATATTTCAATACGCAAGGAAGTTTTTGGCGCCCCCCCCCGGCTTATTACCTGTGCGCTCAACGCATATTTCCGTGCCCTCTGTGTCGGCGTTCCCGTACATGCCAGTCTAACGCTTTCCCATCAGTGTGTTTTCGTTGGGCGACTCCTGATATTGGCGGGGCAGTGCGGACGTATGGAACTATTTGTGCAAAATGGACCTCGCGTAAACAATACCTTGAATTACACTTGCACCGAGAGCTGGGAGCCACTGCGGGTGTGCTTCCAAAATCCCGATTGTACGAAAACCGTTCAATATTAATTGAAAGGGCTCGTTTCGTACCATTGTGAATTGACGTAGAGCAGGTGCGGTCTGCGGTGTCATGTCATGCCAGCAGGTGGATCCGCAGTGGAGATGGGTGGTATGCTCGTATTGTCTTGCTTCATTCGCGACAACCTTTCTTGTTCTTACACCCTCGCCTCGCCGGTCGCGGTCATCGTGTTCGGTGCGAGATGTGACGAAAACTGCATTCCCCAGTGACCATCCAGGGACATGGTATTCGTCGTTATTAGCCCAAGATAACGAATTCCTAATTAAATACCCTTCCTAAACGGGTGCAAACCTACCTCTAAGGCAGGCAGCACTGTGCAAATACTTGCAGAAGTGTTCTGATATGAACATTTGTTGATATTCAACGAATACCAAGGTCGGACATCGGATCTTTTACACTTTCGGCTCGAAGTTACTTAGCAGCCACAGCGGTGGCTGCAATTCATAACTATTTCAAAACTCAACCCCGAGAACTTGCACAGCTCTCTTCTATAAGGCAACTTGTCCATACCATGTCACTTCAAGTGTTCAGTCATCTGCTGACTGCAACTGCAAATCAGCTGGGATCCGTCATCAGTACTCACGCATATCTCCGACTGTCAACTTTCTAGTCTCTCATCTGAATACTCACCGATCTGCTGATGTGGCAGGAACTGAGGTCCTCCTAGTTTCCCTCCAGTTCTGTTCGACTCTTCGACTTCTGGATGGTTTCCCACCATTTCTTTAGAGCCTGATCTGCTGTAGGTGCAGATATCCCAGTGTCACACTAAGTGCTGGACTTCGGGTTTAGGCTTAGTTATTATGGGCTCTGACTAGCCCCTAGCCTGACCCTGCTTCCGTCTCGTGTCCGTGACATCCTAGCACTGTACTGTACAGTAGTACAGTACAGTAGTACAGTCATCGTTTCACTGTCTGGGTTTCCGAGAGCATAAAGCTTCGGCCAGACACAAGTTATATGATTATCAGTTTGTCTCCTAGCGAGCTTAGCCGGACAGCGTATCTGTCTTCCTCGCAGGTTATAGGCCGCACCGGCTTTCCGGTGATTCTGATGATGGCACAGCGCCTTGCTGTTGCCATGTTCGGCTAAGTAGGACGTAGGAGGGGTTGAGCGCCCACTTGGGCGGTGGTGAATTACTCTTTCAGTATGGCCTGTTGACTTGGCAGTGATGGCGGCACGCATTGTGCTCGCCTTCGCTGCGCAGGAGATCAGTTCGTGACGGATCATTTTTATTTACGGAAGCATCGTCGCAGCGAGAGTTAACCTGTTTCGTGCGCCGCTGGCTCCGGCGAGGTCGTTCCACACGTGACTGATTTTGGCCGCTCTCATGGTTTCGCTTACGACCTGTGAATTTTGATCTATCAGCTGAGACTTCTACAAACTATCTGGCCGCTGTAAGCGTTCTTCCACCATCTCCCTGTTTAGCTCGACCTTCTTCCCTGTCTCTTCATCATGGTAACCACAGCAAATAGATCGACGCGGTCTCGCGTCCGTAGATTAGAAACAATTTTTGATGACGTCGGTGCGCAGCACGCGGCAACTCCACACACGCCGCAGCTGCCAGCTCCGACCACCGCAGCTGCGAGAGAGATTTTGGACAAATGTAAGCAGTTGGCTCGTGACAGTTTCGACAGGAAAGTTGCAAAAACCGTTGCCACTAAGATTCTAGGCGACAAATCGGAGCGCTTTGCGGGAACAGAGGTGGACGCTGTGGACATTTTTTCACAATTAATGCATGAGCTCCGCACGCAGTTTGTGCTCCAGTCATCGGCGTTTGCTCCCCTGTTTGACTTGACTGACATGGCAGTTGAGGCTAGGCATGAGGCAAATGAATTATTGCTTTCGGCTCTGACGTTTCTGGCTCGCCCTGGCTCACCTGCCCGTGACTGGCTTGAGGCCTCTGGGTCCGACGTTCCTGGAGATGGCAAGCGCGCTGCCCTTGAGGTGGTGCGCATGCTCCAGGAACGTTCGGAACCCTTTGACTCTTTTGAGTTGCTGCTGGCGGTTCGCATCCCCAGCAGCAAAGATCCTGACCGTGGCATCCGCGAGTTCAATGGCCTGTTGAGGGACGTTCAGCGTTCCCACAACTTGCCAGAGGACGCGGTGAAGCGGCAGTTTCTGAAGGCTCTCGGCGATTCGTGGCTGTACCGTGATTTGGCTAACTCTCTGGCTCGAGCTGACCAGCGGCAGGGCGTGTCTCTCCTGACTATTCAGGCTCGTGTGCGGGAGCAGTTCCGCCACGGCCTGAAAGTCTCTGACGCCCCTGTCTCTGCTCTGTCATTCGGCGATGGCGCGTCTGACCTGGCTGCGGCGTTGTCCAGTCTGCAGAAGCAGCTGGAGCGCATGCAACAGGACATTCGTGACCTGAAGCGGCAGAAGCGGGAAGGGCCTCCGCCTGCGGGCAAGCACCTTACCCGCTCTGCTGCTAAGCATCATCGTGCTGGTGTTAAGCCACTTGGCACCGCTCCTCCTGTCTCATTTGACAAGAAGAGTGGTGCCTTCGTGCCCCACTGCCAGAATGCGGTGTGTGCCAAAAGTGGTTTGAAGCACTGGCATGCTGAATGCCCCAACGGCGGTCTTCACTCTGCCCACTATTGTAGTGCGGTTGAAGACTACGAGACTGACTGCTTGGCTGTTCGTTTCCAGCGTTTCTATGACGCGGGGGATGAGCACGCCTTCGAGTCGCTCTGCACGATGGAGGGTCGCCCAGAGGTGTGCGAGCTGTCGGCGCATTCTTTTGTGACGGCTGAGCCCACGTCTCTGCGGCACTTTCAGGATGCGGCGGCTTCCGCTCAGGATGCGGCGGCTGACGATGACGGCGTGGCTCACTTTCCTCTGGCCACGTTCCACTCGGGTGCACGGGGTTCGATTCCGCCACCGCCTGCGGTTCGGGATCCCTCTGCACTCGTGGCTGGTGGTGTGCCTACGGCTCATGACCCGCCAGTGGCTGTCCCTGGCTCTCTCGGCTTGCCTGGTTCTGTCCCATCGCTCCAGCTTGGCGACTCTGCACCGGCTCCGCTGTTTGCTGGCATGACGATTGAGGCTTCTGACATTGGCTCTGAAGTCTCTGACAACGACCAAGGCTCTGACAATGACTCTGACGGCGGGCAGCAAGTGGCTTTTGACTCCTTCGGCACTCTTGAGCATGACTCTGACAGGGGGGCATCGCCACTAGCAGCTCCGATTTGCCGTCCACGGGCTCCGCCGGGTTTTCTCCGGTGTGCATTAATGTCCTCGATGCTCTGCTGTTCTCTACTGGCCAGTGCTGCGGCGTCTCTGGTTGCCGTGGGCGGTGGTGACAGGGGCCTGGTTGAGCCCGGAGTCACCGTCCATCGGTCTACTGGAGGTATCTTTGCTTCGGATCCGCCACTTGGCTCTCTGGACATCCGTGATTGGCCGCCTGACGATCGAGTTCTTTTATCTCTTTCTTCAATGTTGAAACCGCCACGGGAATCCGCTTGTATGAGTTCTTCAGTTAATTTACTTTCTGCTGTGGAACCGCCTTGCCCACTTGGGCCTGGTGGTGCTCAATTTCAAAAAGACAGTCTGCAATTCACTTCGGGATTACTCTGTGTTTACATCCCGACCGCTGAACTCGGCTCTGCTGACCAGCTTCAAAGTGGCTGAGTTTCTAGTCAATCATCCTGGCAGCTTGATTAGCTTTAGCCCAGTAGTGGGATGACCGGGTCAAGACCCCGGCACCCAGCTAGAAGTGATCGGTTTCCACCGAGTTGCACGTAGGTGTTTGTTTATTATCACGTGGCTGTATACCCTGTACCTGCCTTGCTAGGTAGTCACACCCACGGGTGGTGTGCTGGACTTCGGGTTTAGGCTTAGTTATTATGGGCTCTGACTAGCCCCTAGCCTGACCCTGCTTCCGTCTCGTGTCCGTGACATCCTAGCACTGTACTGTACAGTAGTACAGTACAGTAGTACAGTCATCGTTTCACTGTCTGGGTTTCCGAGAGCATAAAGCTTCGGCCAGACACAAGTTATATGATTATCAGTTTGTCTCCTAGCGAGCTTAGCCGGACAGCGTATCTGTCTTCCTCGCACTAAGGCTCTGAATTCTGTCAGTCACTCCTGGCATGCCTCTCAGGTCATAATAGTGTATGTCATCATTCCTGTCACTCGTCACTCTGACACGCCTGATGTCACTCGTCTGACTCGCGTTCTACCCTAGTACACTTCCAGCCCATGTCACACCACTGCCTTTTCCACAACCGATTCGAATATAAAAGGCAATTAATTGTGCAAAAAAAGTAACGTGCAGATATGATCGGCGCGCCCACGCGCAAACGGAAAGAAGACAATGTTGGACAACCGGAACGGAAACAACCAGGATGTTATAAAGCAAGAACACACGTCAGCGAGTATTCCGCATGCAAAGAAAGTTGCATGGCTGGACCAACGTAAGGAAAATACTCAAACGTCGCACACAACTCACTAGTAAGTCATCACTTCGTTATCGTATACGCTGCAGGCAGGAATACGCCGCATATTCGCCGCTGTTTCCCGCGGTTATTAAATGAACGGCACAACCTTCCGAATCCTTCTACGTAAACACCAGTGAAATCACGGATAACGAAAATGGTTCCTCTGTCCGAACCAGTTAAATCCCAATTCAAAGCATCGTATCGATCGACTGCAAACGTGACAACATCGCGAACCTTCGGGATACCATCAAACGAAAACCAACGCAGACGCAGTCGTCGCGAGGTGTGAGAGTGATGGGCTGCACTGTACTGTATAGCACAGGTATCGCATTGCAACTGGAAGTACAATATTTGTTAACCTACTACTGTATTGGGTAATTTTCAGGTACGCCTTCATGGTTATTCAATGCAATGCTGCAATCAATTCATGGATGCCAGCTATCATATTAAATTCAAGTCAGCAGGTGGCTGGTGCCACAGTATAACCCTTATAGCCAAAGAAACGACATTTCTACCATGATATCCACTGCGACTGGCGCTATTAAACAAATCCAAACAGTCAACACACGGTCATGGGAAAATCCAAAATAGAATACACTGCATAAACTTCGCCATTTGGTTTTTACACGACCCTCTACATCCGCATATCTGATATTTTTGCTACAACTAGCACATGCACTATGCAACGAACTTTGATTATGTGTCAAAATCAAATCTACGTCAGTACACAGGTTACAGTTGAGTTACCACATCCGTCAGTGCATTATGGATGCTTATTCCACGTTTGCATCATGGATTTGTTACTACTCATCCTTGTGGATGTCAGCCATCAAACGGATACAAGCTGCCAATGCAACAGCTTTGACCGGTAGCGGGCTGCCGCATCGCCGACTCCGGGCCTGGCCACCTTTCCAACGTGTCTCTGCTGTATGCACAGTGAACTCTTTTGAATCCTGTTTAGCAGCCTCCGTCCCACCTACCGTACGGCAAGAGGCTTCCCTCTGAGGCGCTGCTGTGCAAGCGTGTGGCCTGGGGTCCCGCCGACATGCCGCACTGCGCCAGCCCATCACGCCAGCACCACCCGGTGCAGGGCGCCTCCGCTGCCTCTGTCGCGACTCGATCATCCTAGGCTCCTCCTGGTACCCCGCAGCAAAAACAAAGCATCGATTAGAATAAGTTCCATTTCATGCCACAAATACACAGCAAGCGGGAGGAAAGCAGCTGGCGCGAAGCACGTTGACAATTAGGGAATGAGGGCAGAAGGTGTAGGGGGGCCGGAAGCAGACGGCACACGCGAGTAGCTCGGAAACAGCTTTGCCCGTATGAAGCTCACTCCACCCGACCTCCCTTCCACTACCAGGGATGGTAGCACTTCAAATTTGTCGCACCGGGTATTTTATTTGTCGTGTCGCAAGACAGACTGGAATTATACCGTGCGACAGAAATGAGCCGGGGGCTCATATCTGTCGCAGGTGCGACAAGCATGAGGACCACGCTCATTTCTGTCGTGAAAATTCACAGAAATTTTCCGAAAATGAAATTAAGCTAGGGGGAACACAACCGAATAGTACCGCGATTATGACTTGAAAAACGAAATTACTGAACGAGTAGTACCGCGAATATTACATAAAACACAGGTGTATTATACGATCACTTGGGGACATTCATATAGCACGAGGCATACATGAGTAGCAAGCAAGCAAGCATTTCAGATGGATAAAGATACTAAGAGAAAACCGATTACTCTCTTAAAAAATATTAGCATAAATACTTATTACTACTAGGCTGCTAGTTTCTAATACAAGGATTCAACTACCCGAGGGCGATATGAAAATCTAAACTAGGAAACTAGAGCACAGCGCACGTTCCAAAATCTTCAGAACCAAAACGTTTCCTGCAGCACACGAACAGCGAATCAGTCAGGACGTTGGGGATCGAACCCAATACCGACAGCCAACTGCTGTCCGCATTTCACCCTCGGGTGGGCGTCTACGTACAAAATAGACGTTTTGAAAACAGCAGCGGAACAGTGGGTGGAAAATCTAAAATTCTGAACATCAATATCGGCGAAACCTAAACAGAGCTGGAAGTCACAGGATGCCGCGAGCACTCTGCTGGCGGCATAAAAGGATGCTCGGCGTAAAAAACAAAACCTGCAAAAAACGAAACGCTGGTTAGTAAAGACGTTGGGAATCGAACCCAACCCGTCGGAGAATCCCGCCGGTCTCCAAGCACCCCTTCAGCTTAGTAGGGCCAGAGGGAAAGATGCCGCCAGGAACGTTGCTGGCGGCTTCAGAAAAGGCACAGCATGAATTATACACTATGGCCGTTGCTGGCGCCTTCAGAAAAGGCACAGCATAAACCTGCAAAAAAACAGAGCGCTGCTCAGGAAGGAAGAATTCCTGTTGAAAATTGAACCCAAACCGTCAGGCGGGATGCAAAGACGCCCGACGGCCTCCAATCATCCATGTATCGCAGGATGGGCTGCTGGTGGGATGCGGCTCATGTGAGAACATCGCAGGAACGCCCCCCCGCCGGGTTCCACGCATGCACACGAAAACATGGTCGATATGAAATATCGCTAAAGAAAAGTAGCGCGCAAAACTCATTAATCAAACAAAAACACAAGCCGCGCGCTGAGACAGCGAGCAGGTAGGCGCAAGATAAGAGCTTGGAGAAAAATGAAAACGTTGCCGACCAGGATCATACCATATCCACTTTTGTCCGGGCCGCGCCGCCGATAGGAGTGGTGAGATGATCTTGAATGACGAGATGCGTAAATAATTGTAAATTCCGCATATCTTCGGGGTAAAATATGGAATTGTTACCCGTATCTCTCGTTGTCGGTTACGACCGAACGGTCGAAACAATCCAAGGTAGGACTGCCGAGATCGGTAAACCTGTTATTAGAGCAGTTTTGCGACAAATTCATAATTGTAAATTCCGCATATCTTCGGGGTAAAATATGGAATTGTTACCCGTGTCTCTCGTTGTCGGTTACGACCGAACGGTCGAAACAATCCAAGGTAGGACTGCTGAGATGCTATCGTATCATGATGGGTCGGTATAACGCGAGCGCTCGACACATTCATGGTAGGACTGCTGGCATGGATGGAAAACAGTATATATATCTTCGTGGTATAATTTTGAATTGTTAAACGTTTCTCTCGTTGTCGGTTACGACCGAACGGTCGAAACAATCCGGGGTAGGACTGCTGAGATGCTATCGTATCATGATTGGCCGGTAAAGCGCGAGCGCTCGACACAATCCGGGGTAGGACTGCTGACATGGGCAGAAAATTTTCGAAAATTTCCAACGGCATAATTTTTGAGGGACAGCTCCTGCGGTGTGGCCTGTTGATGTCACTTTTTTCCAGGAAACCTGTTTCGCTCCTTTAAGGGAAACGAAATGAAAAACAGCATATTTCTGAAAAAGCTGCGAAGCGTCGTTAATATAAACGAATCTTTTGCGACACGACAAATAAAATACCCCGTGCGACACAAATGAGGGGCTACCACCAGGGATGACCATCGCCCCGTAATCAACCCCCTACCTCCTCACCTACAACAACCTATCAGCGCCCTTCACGCGACGCGCTCCCTCTCTCCCCATTGCGCCGGCATCCCTCTCGGCTCACACTCTCACCCTCCGCCCCCTGGCACGGGTGGAGTGCCCCTCAAGAGTAGGAAGCGACCCGCTCACCCACTCTCGTGGCGACGAGGCTCCACGGGAGTGTCGAGGCCGCAGCAAAGCCACACCTCCCCGCCCCTGTATGCGGCACCCCAAGCCCGAGGGAGGCAGTGGCACGTGGACGGCACACCTAAGGGAAAGGGGGGGGGGCAAGCCGCGCGAGGTGCGTGAAAGGGTCACCGGTGAGGTGTGCCCAAGCGCGCCCGGCTCCGAGCCCGCGCACGCCCCCTGTGGGAGCCACCGCCGCGCCGCCCTTCCCGCTTTCGCTCCCCGCGCTGCTCTGCGGCACGCCCGAGGCGCCTCGCCGCCCTGCAGTGCTTTCCGCCAGCGCGTCCTCGCCCTCCGCCCGCACCGCGCCACATCCACGCAGCTCTGCCAGAAGCGCCGCCGCTGGCTGCCCTTGCGCCACGCTCCTCACCACCATCTCCCCCGCCACACCAGCCTTCTCCGCATGCACCTGCCACTCGTCGGCCCACGTGTCCGCCTGTAGCCCACGTTTTCTGCTGGACGCACCGTACGGGTACACGTACAGGTTGGTGCGCCCTTTGTGCCCGGCAGTGCTGTCGCGAAGGTAGTCTCGTCGGCGCAGTGCTTCAGCTGGGATCAAGTACAAGCCCTCGTCGAACACCACTATCAAGAGGTCGAAGTACCCCACCGACATTGGGACCAGCTTCCCCCCGCCTGCGGTCATATGCAACCTCAAGAGAAGCCCATTCTGGCCCTCCAAGCGCGACGCCCGCCTGATCTCTGCCCGCACCTTTGCGCCTCTGACCCCCACCTCCCATCCCTGCTCCGGCGCCGCCAGCCGTGTCATCGTGCAGCTGGATAGGTGCGCCTCTGCAAGCCTCACCGCCTCAGCCTGCACCTGGTCCTTCAATGACACCGGCGTCTCCCAGTCATCCAATGGGCGCGCCCCCTTACCGCCTGCGCTGGCCTTCAATCCCTCCACCACGCGCCGCGTGAGCGCCTCCGGCTGCACCAGATCCTTCAACCACTTGTTCGGATATACACGCCCGTTGACAGCGCGGTGCGGCTCGCATCTCATGCGAAGCGTGCCCCTTGCAGCTGGTGGCAGGTTCCTCACGTCCGGCAGCCATATCTTCTCCTTCTCCAGCCCGACGCATATCACCAGCGCGCCATCCGAACGCCAGCTCGGGTTGTATTTCATGTTAAATAACATTTCGCTGTCGGCGCATTCCGTCGCGGCGACACACACCGGGTGCTGATACGGCTCTAGATAAAAGCGCCGTGAATATATTATCAATATACAAAAGAAACACTTGCAAAGTTGGACAGCAATGCAGGTGAACGGATGAGCGGGTTTGTGAGTGCAGTCTCTGTAAGAAGATCTGCTGAAGCACAACGCTTCCTCACTTTTATACCTACGTCACCCATCATCTTAGATGGTACCGCCATTGGGTTGTGAACCCGAGACGTAGGTTGAACGACCAGCATGGTAGTAACGACTAGTTCGTTCATGCTGCACATGCGAGTTCTGCGCATGCTGAAAGCTAAAGATGGTTCTTGGTTTGTTTCCAAGATGTATCTTTACTTTGCCATCTTCGAGTTCAATCATACGAACTCTCGATGACAGGGATGCCTGATGATATGACATAATCATCTGGCGGCATGTACAGTCATCGTCGACCGTACTGACGACTGTCATAAATGTATGACGCGACTCGACCTGTACAGTCATGATCGACCATACTGTCGACTGTCATATTAATATATGACATGACCGACTGTCATAATAATATATGACATGACATGACATGGATGACAGGTATGACACGTATGACATGTATGACACATATGTCATCGGTCATAACCC